>QFAX02000467.1:0-33636 GCA_003412495.2 Echium plantagineum
GGCTTAAGGTAGAAATAATACCCTTGGTTTCCTTTGGATAACAATGAAATGGCACAAGTCACGCTTTGGGCCTAGCTTGTCTACGTTCATTTCTTGACGTAGGCCAAGCAACCCCAAAACCCTGAGGAAGCTAATCTTGGGACGTTTTCCCAAACCACATCTCATGGTACTTTCTCACTGACATGTAGGTCGGTTCGACTCATCATGGATCGCAAACTGTCTAACAGAGTGCGATTCCTCCTTTCGGACACACCATTATGCTGTGGTGTTCCGGCCGGTGTGAGTTGTGAAACAATTCCACAATCTCTAAGATGAGCGTCAAACTCGTGGCTCATATATCGCCTCCTCGATCGGATCGAAGAGTCTTAATAGTCTTGCCGAGTTGATTCTCTACTTCATTTTGGAATTCTTTGAACTTTTCAAAGGCTTCACTCTTGTGCTTCATTAGATAGACATAGCCATAACGGCTAAAGTCATCCGTGAAGGTAATGAAGTAGGGAAAACCACTTCTTGCAGGAGTGTTCATTGGACCACATACATCGGTATGTATTATCCCCAATAAATCACTTGCCCTTTCACTCGTTCCAGTGAAAGGTGATTTGGTCATCTTGCCCAAAGGCATGATTCGCATTGGTCATATGATTCAAAATCAAGTGACTCAATAATTCCACTTTCATGGAGTTTCTTGATGCGATTTTCATTTATATGACCAAGTCTGCAATGCCATAGGTAGGTAGGATTCAAGTCGTTAGGCTTGTTCCTTTTAATATTTACGTTATATACCTCATGGTCCTCATCTAGTATGAAAAGACCATTTTGGTTTGAAGCTTTTGCATAAAGTAAACCATCACGATTAATAGAACATATATTCCTTTCCATAAGGATGGTAAAACCATCATTGTTCAAAACAGATATGGAAATAATATTTCTAGAAATAGTAGGAATACAATATACATTATTTAAAACTAAGACCATCCCGGATGATAGTTTTAAATCTATCTTGCCCACGGCAACTGCAGCAACCTTTGCTCCATTGCCTACCCGCAAGTCCACCTCTCCCTTCCGAAGGGCTCTACTGTCATGTAGTACCTGCATATTTCGACAAATATGAGAACCACATCCTGAGTCAAGTACCCAAGTAGAGTTATTGGAGGTGATGAAAGCTTCAATAACGAATATACCTGTCGGAAGAGTCCCACTCTTCTTATCTTCGAGGTACTTCTTGCAGTTCCTCTTCCAGTGACCAGGTGTATTACAATAATGACACTGGTCAGTCCCCTTAGGACCTTTACCCGGAGTTTTGGAAGTCTGGGCCTTGACTGTTCCAGTCTTGGCCTTTCCCTTCCATTTCCCCTTGCCTTTCTTAAAGGCCTTCTTGTTCTGAATCATCAGAACAGAGGGAGTAGGGGTAGAGCTCTTCCCACCCTTCAACGCAGTATCAGCCGTGCTGATCATGTTATGCAACTCCGACAACGACTTATCGAAGTCATGCATGTTGAAGTTCATGACAAAGTTCCAAACTTGTCAGGAAGGGAACGGAGGATTATGTCAACAGCCAAATCCTTGGAAAACTGAGTTCCCAAAGACTCAAGTCTCTCGATGATCCCAATCATCTTGAGAACATGAGGACTGGCCTGTTGACCATTGGATAGTTTGCAATCCATGAGGGCACAAACAGCTTCGTACCGCTCATTTCTTGCCCGCTTCTGGAACATCTGTTCCAGTCTGCAGTACATGTCATATGCTGCCACATTTTCGAACTGAATCTGAAGATTCGGTTCCATGTTGGCCAGCATGAGACATTGGACATCCAATGCATCGTCCACGTGTACATCATATGCACCACGTTCTAGCTCATCGGCATCCTCATGGGGTGGAGGAGGAAGTTCTTCCTTAAGAACATATTCGACTCTCTCGTGCTTGAGAACGATTCTCAAGTTACGAGACCAGTCGTTGAAGTTATTGCCATTGAGTTTACACTTCTCAAGTGTAGATCGGAGTGAGTTTGAAGTTGATTTCTTAGCAGTTGCCATCTAAAACATGCGAGTATGAAACGACGTTCAGTTTAATTTATATGTAAAACATACGATACAAGTAAAGCATGCTTGAAACAATAATACGAGTACCAACAACCCCTCGAAGTGTACAAGTATACCAAGACCCCACGGACTTGGGTATGAGCGGCACACGCAATCATCCTCATAGTCCAATCCATGGGTAAGTTCTACTAGACTATCATATATCAATCATCCAATGATTATATATGACTCTTGGCGTCTATCACTAGTCGTTTTAAGACACTATAGACTTCCTTGCCAAACGGGCCGGTTCGATGGGCTAACCTGTAGCCACGTTTTAAGCAACCTTAGTTCACCATAAAGGGATGGATTACATTTGCCGGTTCGATGGGCTAACCTGTAGCGCATGTAATCCCATTGCCTCCTATTCCTATGAATCAAAGTGCCCATCTAGGGATGATCCACCCGAAACGTAGGAAAGTTTGACAACTTTGAACTTAGGTTTGGCAAACACTTAATTATTACGTGGAGGGGTTTAGATTAAACATGTAATCCACATTTCATGCATATCACATAAGGTATACATATACTTCAAGAAAATATATGTAAGCATGAAACATGTCATGAATAATAAACACTTTAAAGGGACGTGATATGGCCTAAAAGACATTAAATAAAACTAGTCTAACTAGTTCTAAACTAAGTCCTTGGTCTCCGTCTTCTTGGACATCGCCATGCTCCAAGTCCATCTCTTCATGTCTTGTTACATAATCAACTTTCGCATTAAATGGCACATGCGCCGCGAAAAAGAAATAACAATACAATAATTTAAAACGACACATGCGTCGTATTTCAATATCAAGGACAGTACGCAGACTGTATTTCGAATAAATACTAGGCCATATCAAATCCCCATTCCATTCAGACTACAGTTTATATATGCATAACACATTATACATAAATCACATAAACATGCTAGGAATGGAATAAAACACACAAGCAACACACAACTCACACACATACTCACATTCAAATAATGTGAATCATAGTCATATATGCATATCATAACCTTTAGTTGTCCAACAACTAACATAGCCAATTATCGGAAGTTTTACCATAAGTTCAACATTTTGAACTAATACCCCAATTACATTCAAAGAGACTTAGCATAAGTTTAAGGTTTGAAATTCATAATAACTCAACCACAAACTTCCTTTCGATACTCAATTAAACAATTTAATTAGTACCGATAGGATAAAATCAACACTTTGACATACATGCTAATTTTAAACTATTTTAAACTTCTCAAAGAATGTTTTGAACTTATAAGATTATTTCCAAAACAATCTCTAAATCACCCATAACAAACCGAAAACGTCCATAATCATCAAATGACTTTGGGCTTAATCGATTCGTTTTGTTTCGAAAACATCGGGCGAAGTTATAGTCCATCGTGAGCCATGGCTCACGATGGAGCCACGATCAAACGGGGACAGGGGGGTTGCCCAGGCAGTCCGCGCGCGGACAGGTGCTGCGGACAGGGGCTTTCCAGGGAACAAAACGCGCGGACGCGCGGGGGGGGCTTCCAAGGGCGTCCAAGGACGCGTCCAGAGAAGCCGCTCCCTGCTCCGGGCCAAGGCGTGCCGTGTCCAGGGCATGCCGAGGATGCGCGTTCCAGTGGAGCCGTGTCCATGGCTTGCCTGGAATCACGCGGAACTTACGTTTTGTCGGGGAGGGTTTTCCGAATACGAAAATCGGCTACGGTTCATATATCGACATATATACTATATGGTACTACTTTAAACACTTCTAGAACATGTTAAACGTGTAATATAGCTCATGATACCATGTTGGAATATCCCGGGGTTGCAAGACACAATGAACTACGATAGTTCATATGTCTAGAAAACCCTAATTCGTTGATCGTTAGAACTTACACAATAGAACTAGCTCATAGAAGTATATGTTTAAAGATAGTGTGAATATGCTACAACTAACATAATCAAAGAGTGTGGCTACAAAGATATACCTTTGAAGCGTGAGCGGAAGCGATATGATCTTCAAGTGCTTATCCCCACACCTTGCTCCTTGCTTTCTTCTTGAAGAAATTTCTATCACCAAGGTGATATGGAACTACTATGAAATAGTCCACAGCAATACCTTAGATAGCAATAAGACACACTTGGACTAGTGTGTGTTATTGAGGAATGTGTAGTCTAACTACTATAGCAAACTATAGAACAACTTCTATACTCTAACACTTAGAGATTTGCTAGAGGGTTTGAAGATGAAGTGTGTGTGTTTGTTTGTGTTCTCTAACAAGAGTTGTGTGATACTTAGCTTGATTCTCTACCCATTCTATATCATCTTATGATATAGAATGGATGATGAAACACATTATACACTAAACAAACACATTAACCATCCATATGGTTAATGCCTCTTGGTCCATGGAAGATTCTCTTACAAGAGTTCTTCCCAAGACTTACAAAGCCTTCCCAAGGCATAAAGTAGCCACCAAGATGTCAACCTTTCATGATGATGGAATTAATTAATCTTAATTAATTAATTAAATCATATCTTATTTAATTAATTCATTAATTAATTAAATCATTTCAATAAATGATATATATATATATATATATCTCACATATATGTATATATACATAAACCCCAAATGGTGTGTCCGGAACCAATTCCGGGCGCACCATCGGTTCGATCGGGACATGATCTCGATCGAACCGAAATTCCTCAATATGGATCAAATCCCTTATTCACTTTCGGGTCACTACTCGAAAGTATCTTCGGTAATTGTTACGTGTGTGACCTCATAGCCCGAGTAACGAAGGCATCGGGATTCAACGTATAAGACCGTATACACGAATCCCGAAGATCATCGTGAGAGCCTAGTCTGCCATTCGATGACCCCCGGCATTATCTCGGGTGAGACTACTGATAGTTCAGATAACTATCGGTTGTTGAACCGTATATATAGATGATATAGTTCACGGGCACTAATTGAGGAAATTGACACATCAATTTCCAACACTCATATTCGTCCTTTTTTGTCTTTTTTTGTCTTTGGGTGTTGTAATATGTAATTTGATAACACTTTTAATAATCCGTACATTATTTATTTAACATTCGTGCCACTTTATTTGATGAATAACACAAAACGTGGCATTTCGTCTTATTTTTTCCTTTAGGGTTTTAAGGTTCTCATATTCGTCCTTTTTTGTCTTTTTATGTCTTTGGGTGTTGTAATATGTAATTTGATAACACTTTTGATAATCCGTACATTATTTATTTAACTTTCGTGCCACTTTATTTGATGAATAACACAAAACGTGGCATTTCGTCTTATTTTTTCCTTTAGGGTTTTAAGGTTCTCATATTCGTCCTTTTTTGTCTTTTTTTGTCTTTGGGTGTTGTAATATGTAATTTGATAACACTTTAATAATCCGTACATTATTTATTTAACATTCGTGCCACTTTATTTGATGAATAACACAAAACGTGGCATTTCGTCTTATTTTTTCCTTTAGGGTTTTAAGGTTCTCATATTCGTCCTTTTTTGTCTTTTTATGTCTTTGGGTGTTGTAATATGTAATTTGATAACACTTTTGATAATCCGTACATTATTTATTTAACATTCGTGCCACTTTATTTGATGAATAACACAAAACGAAGCATTTCGTCTTATTTTTTCCTTTAGGGTTTTAAGGTTCTCATATTTGTCCTTTTTTGTCTTTTTTTGTCTTTGGGTGTTGTAATATGTAATTTGATAACACTTTTGATAATCCGTACATTATTTATTTAACATTCGTGCCACTTTATTTGATGAATAACACAAAACGTGGCATTTCGTCTTATTTTTTCCTTTAGGGTTTTAAGGTTCTCATATTCGTCCTTTTTTGTCTTTTTTTGTCTTTGGGTGTTGTAATATGTAATTTGATAACACTTTTGATAATCCGTACATTATTTATTTAACATTCGTGCCACTTTATTTGATGAATAACACAAAACGAGGTATTTCGTCTTATTTTTTCCTTTAGGGTTTTAAGGTTCTCATATTCGTCCTTTTTTGTCTTTTTTTGTCTTTGGGTGTTGTAATATGTAATTTGATAACACTTTTGATAATCCGTACATTATTTATTTAACATTCGTGCCACTTTATTTGATGAATAACATAAAACGAGGCATTTCGTCTTATTTTTTCCTTTAGGGTTTTAAGGTTCTCATATTCGTCCTTTTTTGTCTTTTTATGTCTTTGGGTGTTGTAATATGTAATTTGATAACACTTTTGATAATCCGTACATTATTTATTTAACTTTCGTGCCACTTTATTTGATGAATAACACAAAACGTGGCATTTCGTCTTATTTTTTCCTTTAGGGTTTTAAGGTTCTCATATTCGTCCTTTTTTGTCTTTTTTTGTCTTTGGGTGTTGTAATATGTAATTTGATAACACTTTTAATAATCCGTACATTATTTATTTAACATTCGTGCCACTTTATTTGATGAATAACACAAAACGTGGCATTTCGTCTTATTTTTTCCTTTAGGGTTTTAAGGTTCTCATATTCGTCCTTTTTTGTCTTTTTATGTCTTTGGGTGTTGTAATATGTAATTTGATAACACTTTTGATAATCCGTACATTATTTATTTAACATTCGTGCCACTTTATTTGATGAATAACACAAAACGAAGCATTTCGTCTTATTTTTTCCTTTAGGGTTTTAAGGTTCTCATATTTGTCCTTTTTTGTCTTTTTTTGTCTTTGGGTGTTGTAATATGTAATTTGATAACACTTTTGATAATCCGTACATTATTTATTTAACATTCGTGCCACTTTATTTGATGAATAACACAAAACGTGGCATTTCGTCTTATTTTTTCCTTTAGGGTTTTAAGGTTCTCATATTCGTCCTTTTTTGTCTTTTTTTGTCTTTGGGTGTTGTAATATGTAATTTGATAACACTTTTGATAATCCGTACATTATTTATTTAACATTCGTGCCACTTTATTTGATGAATAACACAAAACGAGGCATTTCGTCTTATTTTTTCCTTTAGGGTTTTAAGGTTCTCATATTCGTCCTTTTTTGTCTTTTTTTGTCTTTGGGTGTTGTAATATGTAATTTGATAACACTTTTGATAATCCGTACATTATTTATTTAACATTCGTGCCACTTTATTTGATGAATAACATAAAACGAGGCATTTCGTCTTATTTTTTCCTTTAGGGTTTTAAGGTTCTCATATTCGTCCTTTTTTGTCTTTTTTTGTCTTTGGGTGTTGTAATATGTAATTTGATAACACTTTTAATAATCCGTACATTATTTATTTAACATTCGTGCCACTTTATTTGATGAATAACACAAAACGTGGCATTTCGTCTTATTTTTTCCTTTAGGGTTTTAAGGTTCTCATATTCGTCCTTTTTTGTCTTTTTATGTCTTTGGGTGTTGTAATATGTAATTTGATAACACTTTTGATAATCCGTACATTATTTATTTAACATTCGTGCCACTTTATTTGATGAATAACACAAAACGTGGCATTTCGTCTTATTTTTTCCTTTAGGGTTTTAAGGTTCTCATATTCGTCCTTTTTTGTCTTTTTTTGTCTTTGGGTGTTGTAATATGTAATTTGATAACACTTTTAATAATCCGTACATTATTTATTTAACATTCGTGCCACTTTATTTGATGAATAACACAAAACGTGGCATTTCGTCTTATTTTTTCCTTTAGGGTTTTAAGGTTCTCATATTCGTCCTTTTTTGTCTTTTTTTGTCTTTGGGTGTTGTAATATGTAATTTGATAACACTTTTGATAATCCGTACATTATTTATTTAACATTCGTGCCACTTTATTTGATGAATAACACAAAACGAGGCATTTCGTCTTATTTTTTCCTTTAGGGTTTTAAGGTTCTCATATTCGTCCTTTTTTGTCTTTTTTTGTCTTTGGGTGTTGTAATATGTAATTTGATAACACTTTTGATAATCCGTACATTATTTATTTAACATTCGTGCCACTTTATTTGATGAATAACACAAAACGTGGCATTTCGTCTTATTTTTTCCTTTAGGGTTTTAAGGTTCTCATATTCGTCCTTTTTTGTCTTTTTTTGTCTTTGGGTGTTGTAATATGTAATTTGATAACACTTTTGATAATCCGTACATTATTTATTTAACATTCGTGCCACTTTATTTGATGAATAACACAAAACGAGGCATTTCGTCTTATTTTTTCCTTTAGGGTTTTAAGGTTCTCATATTCGTCCTTTTTTGTCTTTTTTTGTCTTTGGGTGTTGTAATATGTAATTTGATAACACTTTTGATAATCCGTACATTATTTATTTAACATTCGTGCCACTTTATTTGATGAATAACACAAAACGTGGCATTTCGTCTTATTTTTTCCTTTAGGGTTTTAAGGTTCTCATATTCGTCCTTTTTTGTCTTTTTTTGTCTTTGGGTGTTGTAATATGTAATTTGATAACACTTTTGATAATCCGTACATTATTTATTTAACATTCGTGCCACTTTATTTGATGAATAACACAAAACGAGGCATTTCGTCTTATTTTTTCCTTTAGTGTTTTAAGGTTCTCATATTCGTCCTTTTTTGTCTTTTTTTGTCTTTGGGTGTTGTAATATGTAATTTGATAACACTTTTAATAATCCGTACATTATTTATTTAACATTCGTGCCACTTTATTTGATGAATAACACAAAACGTGGCATTTCGTCTTATTTTTTCCTTTAGGGTTTTAAGGTTCTCATATTCGTCCTTTTTTGTCTTTTTTTGTCTTTGGGTGTTGTAATATGTAATTTGATAACACTTTTGATAATCCGTACATTATTTATTTAACATTCGTGCCACTTTATTTGATGAATAACACAAAACGAGGCATTTCGTCTTATTTTTTCCTTTAGTGTTTTAAGGTTCTCATATTCGTCCTTTTTTGTCTTTTTTTGTCTTTGGGTGTTGTAATATGTAATTTGATAACACTTTTAATAATCCGTACATTATTTATTTAACATTCGTGCCACTTTATTTGATGAATAACACAAAACGTGGCATTTCGTCTTATTTTTTCCTTTAGGGTTTTAAGGTTCTCATATTCGTCCTTTTTTGTCTTTTTTTGTCTTTGGGTGTTGTAATATGTAATTTGATAACACTTTTGATAATCCGTACATTATTTATTTAACATTCGTGCCACTTTATTTGATGAATAACACAAAACGAGGCATTTCGTCTTATTTTTTCCTTTAGGGTTTTAAGGTTCTCATATTCGTCCTTTTTTGTCTTTTTTTGTCTTTGGGTGTTGTAATATGTAATTTGATAACACTTTTGATAATCCGTACATTATTTATTTAACATTCGTGCCACTTTATTTGATGAATAACACAAAACGTGGCATTTCGTCTTATTTTTTCCTTTAGGGTTTTAAGGTTCTCATATTCGTCCTTTTTTGTCTTTTTTTGTCTTTGGGTGTTGTAATATGTAATTTGATAACACTTTTGATAATCCGTACATTATTTATTTAACATTCGTGCCACTTTATTTGATGAATAACACAAAACGAGGCATTTCGTCTTATTTTTTCCTTTAGGGTTTTAAGGTTCTCATATTCGTCCTTTTTTGTCTTTTTTTGTCTTTGGGTGTTGTAATATGTAATTTGATAACACTTTTAATAATCCGTACATTATTTATTTAACATTCGTGCCACTTTATTTGATGAATAACACAAAACGTGGCATTTCGTCTTATTTTTTCCTTTAGGGTTTTAAGGTTCTCATATTCGTCCTTTTTTGTCTTTTTTTGTCTTTGGGTGTTGTAATATGTAATTTGATAACACTTTTGATAATCCGTACATTATTTATTTAACATTCGTGCCACTTTATTTGATGAATAACACAAAACGAGGCATTTCGTCTTATTTTTTCCTTTAGGGTTTTAAGGTTCTCATATTCGTCCTTTTTTGTCTTTTTTTGTCTTTGGGTGTTGTAATATGTAATTTGATAACACTTTTGATAATCCGTACATTATTTATTTAACATTCGTGCCACTTTATTTGATGAATAACACAAAACGAAGCATTTCGTCTTATTTTTTCCTTTAGGGTTTTAAGGTTCTCATATTCGTCCTTTTTTGTCTTTTTTTGTCTTTGGGTGTTGTAATATGTAATTTGATAACACTTTTGATAATCCGTACATTATTTATTTAACATTCGTGCCACTTTATTTGATGAATAACACAAAACGTGGCATTTCGTCTTATTTTTTCCTTTAGGGTTTTAAGGTTCTCATATTCGTCCTTTTTTGTCTTTTTTTGTCTTTGGGTGTTGTAATATGTAATTTGATAACACTTTTGATAATCCGTACATTATTTATTTAACATTCGTGCCACTTTATTTGATGAATAACACAAAACGAGGCATTTCGTCTTATTTTTTCCTTTAGTGTTTTAAGCTTCTCATATTCGTCCTTTTTTGTCTTTTTTTGTCTTTGGGTGTTGTAATATGTAATTTGATAACACTTTTAATAATCCGTACATTATTTATTTAACATTCGTGCCACTTTATTTGATGAATAACACAAAACGTGGCATTTCGTCTTATTTTTTCCTTTAGGGTTTTAAGGTTCTCATATTCGTCCTTTTTTGTCTTTTTTTGTCTTTAGGTGTTGTAATATGTAATTTGATAACACTTTTGATAATCCGTACATTATTTATTTAACATTCGTGCCACTTTATTTGATGAATAACACAAAACGAGGCATTTCGTCTTATTTTTTCCTTTAGTGTTTTAAGCTTCTCATATTCGTCCTTTTTTGTCTTTTTTTGTCTTTGGGTGTTGTAATATGTAATTTGATAACACTTTTAATAATCCGTACATTATTTATTTAACATTCGTGGCACTTTATTTGATGAATAACACAAAACGTGGCATTTCGTCTTATTTTTTCCTTTAGGGTTTTAAGGTTCTCATATTCGTCCTTTTTTGTCTTTTTTTGTCTTTGGGTGTTGTAATATGTAATTTGATAACACTTTTGATAATCCGTACATTATTTATTTAACATTCGTGCCACTTTATTTGATGAATAACACAAAACGAGGCATTTCGTCTTATTTTTTCCTTTAGGGTTTTAAGGTTCTCATATTCGTCCTTTTTTGTCTTTTTTTGTCTTTGGGTGTTGTAATATGTAATTTGATAACACTTTTGATAATCCGTACATTATTTATTTAACATTCGTGCCACTTTATTTGATGAATAACACAAAACGTGGCATTTCGTCTTATTTTTTCCTTTAGGGTTTTAAGGTTCTCATATTCGTCCTTTTTTGTCTTTTTTTGTCTTTGGGTGTTGTAATATGTAATTTGATAACACTTTTGATAATCCGTACATTATTTATTTAACATTCGTGCCACTTTATTTGATGAATAACACAAAACGAGGCATTTCGTCTTATTTTTTCCTTTAGGGTTTTAAGGTTCTCATATTCGTCCTTTTTTGTCTTTTTTTGTCTTTGGGTGTTGTAATATGTAATTTGATAACACTTTTAATAATCCGTACATTATTTATTTAACATTCGTGCCACTTTATTTGATGAATAACACAAAACGTGGCATTTCGTCTTATTTTTTCCTTTAGGGTTTTAAGGTTCTCATATTCGTCCTTTTTTGTCTTTTTTTGTCTTTGGGTGTTGTAATATGTAATTTGATAACACTTTTGATAATCCGTACATTATTTATTTAACATTCGTGCCACTTTATTTGATGAATAACACAAAACGAGGCATTTCGTCTTATTTTTTCCTTTAGTGTTTTAAGGTTCTCATATTCGTCCTTTTTTGTCTTTTTTTGTCTTTGGGTGTTGTAATATGTAATTTGATAACACTTTTAATAATCCGTACATTATTTATTTAACATTCGTGCCACTTTATTTGATGAATAACACAAAACGTGGCATTTCGTCTTATTTTTTCCTTTAGGGTTTTAAGGTTCTCATATTCGTCCTTTTTTGTCTTTTTTTGTCTTTGGGTGTTGTAATATGTAATTTGATAACACTTTTGATAATCCGTACATTATTTATTTAACATTCGTGCCACTTTATTTGATGAATAACACAAAACGAGGCATTTCGTCTTATTTTTTCCTTTAGTGTTTTAAGCTTCTCATATTCGTCCTTTTTTGTCTTTTTTGTCTTTGGGTGTTGTAATATGTAATTTGATAACACTTTTAATAATCCGTACATTATTTATTTAACATTCGTGGCACTTTATTTGATGAATAACACAAAACGTGGCATTTCGTCTTATTTTTTCCTTTAGGGTTTTAAGGTTCTCATATTCGTCCTTTTTTGTCTTTTTTTGTCTTTGGGTGTTGTAATATGTAATTTGATAACACTTTTGATAATCCGTACATTATTTATTTAACATTCGTGCCACTTTATTTGATGAATAACACAAAACGAAGCATTTCGTCTTATTTTTTCCTTTAGGGTTTTAAGGTTCTCATATTCGTCCTTTTTTGTCTTTTTTTGTCTTTGGGTGTTGTAATATGTAATTTGATAACACTTTTGATAATCCGTACATTATTTATTTAACATTCGTGCCACTTTATTTGATGAATAACACAAAACGTGGCATTTCGTCTTATTTTTTCCTTTAGGG
Organism: Echium plantagineum; assembly: GCA_003412495.2. Classification (NCBI taxonomy): domain Eukaryota; kingdom Viridiplantae; phylum Streptophyta; class Magnoliopsida; order Boraginales; family Boraginaceae; genus Echium; species Echium plantagineum. Next base: position 12,705 of record QFAX02000467.1, read on the forward strand.
TTTTAAGGTTCTCATATTCGTCCTTTTTTGTCTTTTTTTGTCTTTGGGTGTTGTAATATGTAATTTGATAACACTTTTGATAATCCGTACATTATTTATTTAACATTCGTGCCACTTTATTTGATGAATAACACAAAACGAGGCATTTCGTCTTATTTTTTCCTTTAGGGTTTTAAGGTTCTCATATTCGTCCTTTTTTGTCTTTTTTTGTCTTTGGGTGTTGTAATATGTAATTTGATAACACTTTTAATAATCCGTACATTATTTATTTAACATTCGTGCCACTTTATTTGATGAATAACACAAAACGTGGCATTTCGTCTTATTTTTTCCTTTAGGGTTTTAAGGTTCTCATATTCGTCCTTTTTTGTCTTTTTTTGTCTTTGGGTGTTGTAATATGTAATTTGATAACACTTTTGATAATCCGTACATTATTTATTTAACATTCGTGCCACTTTATTTGATGAATAACACAAAACGAGGCATTTCGTCTTATTTTTTCCTTTAGGGTTTTAAGGTTCTCATATTCGTCCTTTTTTGTCTTTTTTTGTCTTTGGGTGTTGTAATATGTAATTTGATAACACTTTTGATAATCCGTACATTATTTATTTAACATTCGTGCCACTTTATTTGATGAATAACACAAAACGAAGCATTTCGTCTTATTTTTTCCTTTAGGGTTTTAAGGTTCTCATATTCGTCCTTTTTTGTCTTTTTTTGTCTTTGGGTGTTGTAATATGTAATTTGATAACACTTTTGATAATCCGTACATTATTTATTTAACATTCGTGCCACTTTATTTGATGAATAACACAAAACGTGGCATTTCGTCTTATTTTTTCCTTTAGGGTTTTAAGGTTCTCATATTCGTCCTTTTTTGTCTTTTTTTGTCTTTGGGTGTTGTAATATGTAATTTGATAACACTTTTGATAATCCGTACATTATTTATTTAACATTCGTGCCACTTTATTTGATGAATAACACAAAACGAGGCATTTCGTCTTATTTTTTCCTTTAGTGTTTTAAGCTTCTCATATTCGTCCTTTTTTGTCTTTTTTTGTCTTTGGGTGTTGTAATATGTAATTTGATAACACTTTTAATAATCCGTACATTATTTATTTAACATTCGTGCCACTTTATTTGATGAATAACACAAAACGTGGCATTTCGTCTTATTTTTTCCTTTAGGGTTTTAAGGTTCTCATATTCGTCCTTTTTTGTCTTTTTTTGTCTTTAGGTGTTGTAATATGTAATTTGATAACACTTTTGATAATCCGTACATTATTTATTTAACATTCGTGCCACTTTATTTGATGAATAACACAAAACGAGGCATTTCGTCTTATTTTTTCCTTTAGGGTTTTAAGGTTCTCATATTCGTCCTTTTTTGTCTTTTTTTGTCTTTGGGTGTTGTAATATGTAATTTGATAACACTTTTGATAATCCGTACATTATTTATTTAACATTCGTGCCACTTTATTTGATGAATAACACAAAACGAGGCATTTCGTCTTATTTTTTCCTTTAGGGTTTTAAGGTTCTCATATTCGTCCTTTTTTGTCTTTTTTTGTCTTTGGGTGTTGTAATATGTAATTTGATAACACTTTTAATAATCCGTACATTATTTATTTAACATTCGTGCCACTTTATTTGATGAATAACACAAAACGAGGCATTTCGTCTTATTTTTTCCTTTAGGGTTTTAAGGTTCTCATATTCGTCCTTTTTTGTCTTTTTTTGTCTTTGGGTGTTGTAATATGTAATTTGATAACACTTTTGATAATCCGTACATTATTTATTTAACATTCGTGCCACTTTATTTGATGAATAACACAAAACGTGGCATTTCGTCTTATTTTTTCCTTTAGGGTTTTAAGGTTCTCATATTCGTCCTTTTTTGTCTTTTTTTGTCTTTGGGTGTTGTAATATGTAATTTGATAACACTTTTGATAATCCGTACATTATTTATTTAACATTCGTGCCACTTTATTTGATGAATAACACAAAACGAAGGCATTTCGTCTTATTTTTTCCTTTAGGGTTTTAAGGTTCTCATATTCGTCCTTTTTTGTCTTTTTTTGTCTTTGGGTGTTGTAATATGTAATTTGATAACACTTTTGATAATCCGTACATTATTTATTTAACATTCGTGCCACTTTATTTGATGAATAACACAAAACGTGGCATTTCGTCTTATTTTTTCCTTTAGGGTTTTAAGGTTCTCATATTCGTCCTTTTTTGTCTTTTTTTGTCTTTGGGTGTTGTAATATGTAATTTGATAACACTTTTGATAATCCGTACATTATTTATTTAACATTCGTGCCACTTTATTTGATGAATAACACAAAACGAAGCATTTCGTCTTATTTTTTCCTTTAGGGTTTTAAGGTTCTCATATTCGTCCTTTTTTGTCTTTTTTTGTCTTTGGGTGTTGTAATATGTAATTTGATAACACTTTTGATAATCCGTACATTATTTATTTAACATTCGTGCCACTTTATTTGATGAATAACACAAAACGTGGCATTTCGTCTTATTTTTTCCTTTAGGGTTTTAAGGTTCTCATATTCGTCCTTTTTTGTCTTTTTTTGTCTTTGGGTGTTGTAATATGTAATTTGATAACACTTTTGATAATCCGTACATTATTTATTTAACATTCGTGCCACTTTATTTGATGAATAACACAAAACGTGGCATTTCGTCTTATTTTTTCCTTTAGGGTTTTAAGGTTCTCATATTCGTCCTTTTTTGTCTTTTTTTATCTTTGGGTGTTGTAATATGTAATTTGATAACACTTTTGATAATCCGTACATTATTTATTTAACATTCGTGCCACTTTATTTGATGAATAACACAAAACGAGGCATTTCGTCTTATTTTTTCCTTTAGGGTTTTAAGGTTCTCATATTCGTCCTTTTTTGTCTTTTTTTGTCTTTGGGTGTTGTAATATGTAATTTGATAACACTTTTGATAATCCGTACATTATTTATTTAACATTCGTGCCACTTTATTTGATGAATAACACAAAACGAGGCATTTCGTCTTATTTTTTCCTTTAGGGTTTTAAGGTTCTCATATTCGTCCTTTTTTGTCTTTTTTTGTCTTTGGGTGTTGTAATATGTAATTTGATAACACTTTTGATAATCCGTACATTATTTATTTAACATTCGTGCCACTTTATTTGATGAATAACACAAAACGAGGCATTTCGTCTTATTTTTTCCTTTAGTGTTTTAAGCTTCTCATATTCGTCCTTTTTTGTCTTTTTTTGTCTTTGGGTGTTGTAATATGTAATTTGATAAAACTTTTAATAATCCGTACATTATTTATTTAACATTCGTGCCACTTTATTTGATGAATAACACAAAACGTGGCATTTCGTCTTATTTTTTCCTTTAGGGTTTTAAGGTTCTCATATTTGTCCTTTTTTGTCTTTTTTTGTCTTTAGGTGTTGTAATATGTAATTTTATAACACTTTTGATAATCCGTACATTATTTATTTAACATTCGTGCCACTTTATTTGATGAATAACACAAAACGAGGCATTTCGTCTTATTTTTTCCTTTAGTGTTTTAAGCTTCTCATATTCGTCCTTTTTTGTCTTTTTTTGTCTTTGGGTGTTGTAATATGTAATTTGATAACACTTTTGATAATCCGTACATTATTTATTTAACATTCGTGCCACTTTATTTGATGAATAACACAAAACGAGGCATTTCGTCTTATTTTTTCCTTTAGGGTTTTAAGGTTCTCATATTCGTCCTTTTTTGTCTTTTTTTGTCTTTGGGTGTTGTAATATGTAATTTGATAACACTTTTGATAATCCGTACATTATTTATTTAACATTCGTGCCACTTTATTTGATGAATAACACAAAACGAGGCATTTCGTCTTATTTTTTCCTTTAGTGTTTTAAGCTTCTCATATTCGTCCTTTTTTGTCTTTTTTTGTCTTTGGGTGTTGTAATATGTAATTTGATAAAACTTTTAATAATCCGTACATTATTTATTTAACATTCGTGCCACTTTATTTGATGAATAACACAAAACGTGGCATTTCGTCTTATTTTTTCCTTTAGGGTTTTAAGGTTCTCATATTTGTCCTTTTTTGTCTTTTTTTGTCTTTAGGTGTTGTAATATGTAATTTGATAACACTTTTGATAATCCGTACATTATTTATTTAACATTCGTGCCACTTTATTTGATGAATAACACAAAACGAGGCATTTCGTCTTATTTTTTCCTTTAGTGTTTTAAGCTTCTCATATTCGTCCTTTTTTGTCTTTTTTTGTCTTTGGGTGTTGTAATATGTAATTTGATAACACTTTTAATAATCCGTACATTATTTATTTAACTTTCGTGGCACTTTATTTGATGAATAACACAAAACGTGGCATTTCGTCTTATTTTTTCCTTTAGGGTTTTAAGGTTCTCATATTCGTCCTTTTTTGTCTTTTTTTGTCTTTGGGTGTTGTAATATGTAATTGGATAACACTTTTGATAATCCGTACATTATTTATTTAACATTCGTGCCACTTTATTTGATGAATAACACAAAACGAAGCATTTCGTCTTATTTTTTCCTTTAGGGTTTTAAGGTTCTCATATTCGTCCTTTTTTGTCTTTTTTTGTCTTTGGGTGTTGTAATATGTAATTTGATAACACTTTTGATAATCCGTACATTATTTATTTAACATTCGTGCCACTTTATTTGATGAATAACACAAAACGTGCACTACTACAAAAAGTCACTTGCACTACACCAACTTGGACTACACTTCATAAAAGGTGTAGTCCAAGTGGCACTTGGACGACACTCCCGCGTGGTGTCGTCCAAGTGAACACTTAGCCGACACCTATTGGTGTAGTCTAAGTGGCTTTTAAAAAAAAAAAATTAAAAAAAGCATTTTTCACTTGGACGACACCACACGGGAGTGTCGTCCAAGTTGTTTAAATTTAAAAAAAAAAAAAATTAAAAGCACTTGGACGACGCCACACGGAGGTGTCGTCCAAGATGTAAAAAAAACAAATAAAAAAATCCTTTTCCTGATTATTTCCCGCCCCCCCCCCCCCAAACCCATCATCAGTAGCGAAAAACCCTGTATCTCCAAGACCCATTATTGAGTTTGTTTTCTTCTTACAGCTACCTCCTCCCTCCTCCCTCTCTTCCTTCCTCCTCCCTTCTCATCCTCCTTCCTCCTCTCTCCCATTCTCCTTCTTTCTCCTCCATTTTAGATATTGAATATTTTAAAGAGGAATATGTTCTAGATCTGAAATTTCTAGTTCAATTTTTAATTGATTTCAGATTTAGTTTTCAATCTAAGTTATGTGTTATAACTTTGATTAGAAAAAGAAGCTTATTTTTGTGATTTTGATAACTTTGATTACTTTGATTTTAGTTTTAGGTATGAATTTATTATCTATTTTGCTCAATTTTTATAGTTTTAGATATGAGTTTATTATATATTGTGTGGAGTTTGTATAGTGTTAGGCATTAGATTGCAGTTTGTGCATACTTTCTTTTTGATATACTTTACACCAAATGTGAGACAACATATAGATTTTTCATTCTTTTTTTGAAAGTTGTCTTGTGAATAAGATTGGTCTCTGTCACATGCTTTGTATACTGAATCGCTAAACAAATTCGCTGATCAGGTGACTTTCGTGATTTGGATAATGAATTCTAATTGTGATTTTGGATAGGTAAGTTTATTGAAGATATCGATTTCCATTAAAGCAGAGTTCAATAGCTCAAAATTCGAATTTGAAACTAGAGGTTTATTTTGTTAGATTGATCATTGCTATATTTTAGTTAAATAACCTTAGAATTTGAAGGGAATAAAATTGGTTATGTTGGTTTTGATGGTAATTTATTTGTAAATCAGTGTGGTGGTTGTTTTCAGATTGATAATCACGTCAGTTGCCAGAACTTGAAAGAGGAACTCAAAAGAGTACGCGATGAGCATATCGGGAAAGAAACAGTAAGTTTAGTACACCGGTGAAGTACCAGAACGTAATTATAGTTTTGTCACATAATGTTTTGTACTCAGTACCAAGAGGCTATTATTTTGGAATCGAATTGATGAACAGAGATCATGCTATTAGGAATCACAATTTGGAATCTCAGATCAGGTTGATATAAATTTGTTAGTATATGTATGTAATATGACTTTTTGATGATTGTATATTGATATATGACTCTTTGCGATAATGGATTCGCTGAGCCAGAACACATCGCTGCAACGCCTTCAAAATGATGAAAAGGTATCACAATTAATGCTCGTCCGTATGTCAACTTCGGTTCTTTTTCTAAGGTTTCTATGAAGCTGTATGTCAGGGTACCTGCGGAAGTACCTGTGAAAGCCTACAGAAGACCGGTGAAGTAAGTTCTTATTAGTAATGTAATCAGATTGGTGCTGTTTTATAGCAAATTGGTGCTTTTTCTTTAATTAGATTTGAATTGTTAAGAGTTGTTAATGTCATCATTCTTTCCATAAAAAGTTTTGAGAATATGTTGGTCATATGCAGGGTTTTGCCAACTTATTATATGCAACCGAATTATGTAATTTGGTTTTTGCAGTGCATATTCTATATATATGGTTATGTAACGACCCGCCCCGAGTCGGCCGCCTCGAGGTTAGGCTCGCTATCAAATCCGTAACAGAGTCACCACTCGATGGATGACTCGATAAAACCAGTGTAAATAACGACATGAGTAACTGTAATGAAAATAATTTATTTAAAATAACCGAAAATGATTTATTAGAGACTACACAATATCCATCGTGGTATGACAATCTATGACCCCACCAATAAAAGGTGAAAAACATCATACTTCCAATACAATAACAATAAAGGGTAAGATAGGAAATACAACATGTGACACACAGAGACACTAAATGACTGAGGGAGATCTTAATGCCACCATCGCCACTCACCAAAGCAGGGTCAACGCACACTGCAACGCAACTAACCTGCTAAAAGAATAAGTCCCCGAAGGGGTCAGCTCGACAGCTGGTGAATTCTAACTCACGGGTGGCTACCAACCCACACACGTGATATGAAAGCGATACATGAGTGCAGAAGACAACAACAAGGAAAAGGAATAATATGCACAATATCGATAAGCAGTTCGACAAACCATCACCAACAATAAAAAAAACAACCAATCAAGTACAATATCCCCACATACCACACATGCAGATATTCTATATGCATCAGATCCGGACTTCCACACTGTACAGTACTCTATCTAACTCGCCTGCAGGGAGACCGACTCATCCACGCCACCTCTCCAACCACGCACTGACATCACCGAAGTGACTGGCTAGAACCATCCTATGATCTATCATCATCCATACCATCACACCAACCACGCACTGACATCACCGAAGTGACCGGCTAGAACCATCCTATGATCTATCATCATCCATACCATCACACCAACCACGCACTGACATCACCGAAGTGACCGGCTAGAACCATCCTATCCTCTATCCTCACCCACACCGTCACACCAACCACGCACTGACATCACCGAAGTGACCGGCTAGAACCGCCCTAAGTTACCGAATCAGGACCACATATAACCCCATGATTATCTCACATATCGTACAGTCTCATCAATGTCAACATGCTCATACCTCATCATATTACTCCACAATAGTCACAAAAATAAAAATATACATGCATCACATATTCGCAATTTAACACAACATCTCATTCAATCCCTTAAGTCCACATCTATCCTCATATCCATATTCAACATAAAAAAAATAATCTTAACATACTACTAATTTCACACACCACACACGCAATTACACATAACACATGCATAAGAAAGTAAACAGACGTGAGTAAGAACTCACCTCAAGCAAACAGCACACTCCCGAGGCAACAATGCGTATTTGATTAAGTACCAGGACCTATTATAATAACACATGCTCCGTCAACACTCTATCGTATATCGTCCCAACCTCCCGTTTACTACATATAAGTCCTCATTTTATTATAATATAATATATATAAGAGTTTTCTATATAATTCATCTACAACCTTTACCCATTTAATTCTCACTCATAATTTACATTTACATGAAATACCACTTTATTCCGTTAACTTCTCTATGCGAATTATATAATTTAATGCTTAATAAATTATTCCCCAATATAATGGTCAAAGTCAAAACTAGGTCAAAGTTAACTCTAGGTCAAGACCACTTCTTATCCAATTGTGAAATTACGTAAACTAGAACATGAAATATTAATTATCAAGCTTATCCTTCTTCCCATCCTACTCGGCCAACATTATAAGTCAAGGTTAAGATTTTGTTCAATCATCGAACATAGTTAATAATTCTAACCCATGTATGACCTGTTTATATATGCATTAAGTAACATACCACGGTAATGAAATAATAGCCAAAACCGTCCCTTCCTACGCTATATATTAGTATACACCTCCAATGATTATTATTTAGCATTAAAAATACCCCCCCTAACCATATAAACAATCGGCCAACAAGGGATAAGGAGAAGGTTCGAATAATGAAAATTTACCTCCAAGCGGTGCACAATGCTCAAGAATTTTCCAGCCAACAATTAGATGATGACTTTATGCTTAGCAAGGAAGGAGAATCGTACCATTAGGTGAAGAAGAGAAACGATTTTGGATGTTTGAATAAGGCAGCCGAATGATATTATTTGAGATAAAAGAATAGGGTTTTGTGGTTAAGAACTAGCCTTAAATAGGTGATTAGAAAGGCTTTGACATGGGCTTGGCCCAATAAACTTGGCTCGAGTGCAACGAACGAGTTATTAATAAATTCCATCACGATTCTAACAAGATTTATATGAATACCTAACAAGTTATTAACGTTTTAATTGTAAATTATAATATTTTATAATAATATAAGGCCTTATTATTACAATCTACCCCCCTTAAAGAATTTTGTCCTCAAAATTTAAATCGAACTAAAGTCTCCAGGTGCAACAACACATTACCATGCAACACGTATCACTTTAGCAACCTACAAATCCATCATCTAAATAGTCACCTGTTACACTATCTCCATTATTTAAAATAACTATTCTTTGTATTATGTCAAACATAACATCTCTTTATCCCACTATCAAGACTTAGATCTCACATGTTATAAATATATACCTCCGCTTAAAGATATTTATACTCCCACACAATAAAACACATTTTCATAATTCAATACATATTCAAATCCACCAATCTAAACCTCATAACCCATATATATTACCTCGACTATTTCCTTATTATATATCTTGCCTCATAATATATAACAACATGTACTTCAAATAATATAACTCAGTCATAAAACAAATCTCCACATAATGCACTCAACATGTATCGACTTACATAATGTCATCGTAGCATAATAATACGACCTTCTATCCATCACCAATCAAAATGTCCAATTATAGATATTATCGCATTTTTCTCTAACTACAACTTATGACATCAGCAAATCTCCGCATCTTATCAATCCTTACCAAATTTTTTTGATAAGCAACACTATGCATAATATACTCGATTAGTTCACCCCAGCAAGTCCTTAAAACCAGCTAAAACTCATCATATCGGTTGCTTCCCCAATAATTTCATCTAATTCTTTATTCCGATCAATTCAATCATATCTTTTATCCTTATATACATCCCACATATCATTTATAACCCCTAAAAGCAATCGAGTGCCTTACTTCTCATACATCATACTCTTAACACATAAATATTAATGTTTTCCTTCTTCTTGTTCATCTTAATCCATCGCTCTAGCGATCCTCATATCAGATAATTCTTACTGTACCTATCATCCATATTGCACCACAGTAATACCCGTCTTTTCCAACTTATCATTTACCATATCCACTATTCATACTAATTAAGACAATTTCTGAATTCAGACGATCCTCAATAATCATGTGATACAAGTACTAACATAGTACTATTACCAATACATTGATGCTTCCCTATATTAACTATTTCATAAACCGGTTATCAAAAAAAAACTAATAAAAAGTTTAGCTCACAATACCTCGTCTCTACAATCCTTAACTCCCAACATATATGATATATTCACTCAAGTGCTAGAATATGTACCCTTTGCAATCACATACATTTTCCCAGAATACTAATCGCCAAATATCATATTCTTCATACATTACTCCCACATTTCACTACTAGTTTACCCTAACGATCGAATCAATCCCTACTTATGTCAAATCAATTTCTACACAACACACATCTAACGTTAAATTTAAGCAACATCTGATTAGGTTCAAACGACTCTCACCTGGTGGCATCTCTCCTCAGTATACCAAAAGAAAACAACAAGACATCAGACCCCTATACTCATGTTGACCTCTATCAAACATCACTACACATATCCCTAGGCACACTAACAGGTAAGCACATACCACATAGGACCCAACAATCATGTAACCTAAGCTCTGATACCAAACTTGTAACGACCCGCCCCGAGTCGGCCGCCTCGAGGTTAGGCTCGCTATCAAATCCGTAACAGAGTCACCACTCGATGGATGACTCGATAAAACCAGTGTAAATAACGACATGAGTAACTGTAATGAAAATAATTTATTTAAAATAACCGAAAATGATTTATTAGAGACTACACAATATCCATCGTGGTATGACAATCTATGACCCCACCAATAAAAGGTGAAAAACATCATACTTCCAATACAATAACAATAAAGGGTAAGATAGGAAATACAACATGTGACACACAGAGACACTAAATGACTGAGGGAGATCTTAATGCCACCATCGCCACTCACCAAAGCAGGGTCAACGCACACTGCAACGCAACTAACCTGCTAAAAGAATAAGTCCCCGAAGGGGTCAGCTCGACAGCTGGTGAATTCTAACTCACGGGTGGCTACCAACCCACAAACGTGATATGAAAGCGATACATGAGTGCAGAAGACAACAACAAGGAAAAGGAATAATATGCACAATATCGATAAGCAGTTCGACAAACCATCACCAACAATAAAAAAAACAACCAATCAAGTACAATATCCCCACATACCACACATGCAGATATTCTATATGCATCAGATCCGGACTTCCACACTGTACAGTACTCTATCTAACTCGCCTGCAGGGAGACCGACTCATCCACGCCACCTCTCCAACCACGCACTGACATCACCGAAGTGACTGGCTAGAACCATCCTATGATCTATCATCATCCATACCATCACACCAACCACGCACTGACATCACCGAAGTGACCGGCTAGAACCATCCTATGATCTATCATCATCCATACCATCACACCAACCACGCACTGACATCACCGAAGTGACCGGCTAGAACCATCCTATCCTCTATCCTCACCCACACCGTCACACCAACCACGCACTGACATCACCGAAGTGACCGGCTAGAACCGCCCTAAGTTACCGAATCAGGACCACATATAACCCCATGATTATCTCACATATCGTACAGTCTCATCAATGTCAACATGCTCATACCTCATCATATTACTCCACAATAGTCACAAAATAAAAATATACATGCATCACATATTCGCAATTTAACACAACATCTCATTCAATCCCTTAAGTCCACATCTATCCTCATATCCATATTCAACATAAAAAAAATAATCTTAACATACTACTAATTTCACACACCACACACGCAATTACACATAACACATGCATAAGAAAGTAAACAGACGTGAGTAAGAACTCACCTCAAGCAAACAGCACACTCCCGAGGCAACAATGCGTATTTGATTAAGTACCAGGACCTATTATAATAACACATGCTCCGTCAACACTCTATCGTATATCGTCCCAACCTCCCGTTTACTACATATAAGTCCTCATTTTATTATAATATAATATATATAAGAGTTTTCTATATAATTCATCTACAACCTTTACCCATTTAATTCTCACTCATAATTTACATTTACATGAAATACCACTTTATTCCGTTAACTTCTCTATGCGAATTATATAATTTAATGCTTAATAAATTATTCCCCAATATAATGGTCAAAGTCAAAACTAGGTCAAAGTTAACTCTAGGTCAAGACCACTTCTTATCCAATTGTGAAATTACGTAAACTAGAACATGAAATATTAATTATCAAGCTTATCCTTCTTCCCATCCTACTCGGCCAACATTATAAGTCAAGGTTAAGATTTTGTTCAATCATCGAACATAGTTAATAATTCTAACCCATGTATGACCTGTTTATATATGCATTAAGTAACATACCACGGTAATGAAATAATAGCCAAAACCGTCCCTTCCTACGCTATATATTAGTATACACCTCCAATGATTATTATTTAGCATTAAAAATACCCCCCCTAACCATATAAACAATCGGCCAACAAGGGATAAGGAGAAGGTTCGAATAATGAAAATTTACCTCCAAGCGGTGCACAATGCTCAAGAATTTTCCAGCCAACAATTAGATGATGACTTTATGCTTAGCAAGGAAGGAGAATCGTACCATTAGGTGAAGAAGAGAAACGATTTTGGATGTTTGAATAAGGCAGCCGAATGATATTATTTGAGATAAAAGAATAGGGTTTTGTGGTTAAGAACTAGGCTTAAATAGGTGATTAGAAAGGCTTTGACATGGGCTTGGCCCAATAAACTTGGCTCGAGTGCAACGAACGAGTTATTAATAAATTCCATCACGATTCTAACAAGATTTATATGAATACCTAACAAGTTATTAACGTTTTAATTGTAAATTATAATATTTTATAATAATATAAGGCCTTATTATTACAGGTTATATGTGGGCTAACATTTTATCTTGAATGAGTTAGTGTGTCTATTGTAAATAAGGTCAGTTGTTCCTTCGCTAGAATTGCATTGCTTTTACCTAGAATTTGTAAGAACTCATTAATATATAGAATTCTGAACCAAAGTTACTTGTAGTTGATGTTATCATCCTGCAAGGAGAAATTTTAAACTCGAATGTGGAATGAGGTCTCTCTCTGCCCTACTAAATCGATGAAAACTTTTTTTTTTTCAATTTAGGAGGACCAAACTATTGCTGCTCAATTGGCTAATGCAATGTGTAATTCACTGAAGAACAGACCTGTTCTGGTATGAACCTCAGCTATTATACAATATTAGATGATTACTAAGCTGTAATATCCAAAATTCTGAGGCTTAGTTGTGATTACTATGTATGCATGAATAGAAGTATTAAAACATAGTGTCTTGTAGTCTTCATGTCAATATGAAATGTTCCACTCATGTATCATCTATTCATTGTTGAGCCTCATTCTTCGCTTTTAATTGCTGAAGATACATTTAGGCGCAAAATACAAGTAGAGTATCTGTAACTAACCGTAGTGTCTCCTAATGTCTGATGGTCATCACATGCACTAAAAGATATTGCAAGACCTCCATTTGTACCTTTATATGCGTTTGAGACTCGTTGATCTTCCCATAAGTAGTATCCGTCCCTGCTCAAGGTCAGTGAACCTCAATCAATTTTGTTCTGCAGTTTTTAGGTGGCAGTGTAGAAATATTACCTTTTTTGGTTTGGTTAGGTGGGGTTTGGTTATCTGAATCTGACCTCTTCATTTGTTCAATTAATTGATAAAAAGGTGTGATTTTTATACAAATAAGAGAAGTTGGGTTTTCAGATTTTTTGGTTTTTATTGGATTCGATTAGTTGTAAGTGTAAGAAGTGGTTTAATAGGGATGCTTAGTCAATGGGGCTAATTTCTCAAAAATCATTATTGGGATTGTTCTTGATTACATCAGTCTTGTTCATAGGTTCTTGGTTTTATGTATTGAGGTCGACTGGCAGGCCTCATTTTGTTAATTCCTATATCCTGCCCAAGTAGAAAATTATTGCTCCATCGGATAATCGTTTGGTTGTTGAGAATACATGGAGGAGTTTCAGGTTTGGTTCTGAGAGAAAGGAAATCTTGAAGGTTTTTATGTATGATTTGCCCCCTGAGTTTCATTTTGGTCTGACAGGTTGGAAACCGAAAGGGAAGAATGTATGGCCTGACCTAAGGGAAGAGGTTCCTCAGTATCCTGGTGGGTTGAATTTGCTGCATAGTATCGAGTATTGGCTGACAATGGATCTCTTGAGCTCTGAATATTCGGATAATTTTGGTGGGAGATATGCAATAAGAGTTAGGAATTCAAGTGAAGCAGATGTAAGTGGTTCAAACATATTCCTTCCCAAGATATTGATATCTTAGTTCAATTCGTAGGAATGCTTAATGAATTCTTTTTTTTTTGTTTTGTTCATATTATTTATTTTATTGTAAAGTGCTACTTTTGCATGTTTTTCTAATTGATATTTTTTATTGTCTATTAGGTGAAAAATTATGAAGAATCGATGTGGATGAGAAGAAGATGTTAAATTTTTCCTAATATTTTATGTAATTTTGTAGTGTTTAAATTATTTTAATGTAAAGTTACTTATTTTATTATAAGCTAGGATATTTTAGTTTTTTAGTTTTTATTTGTAGTTTTTGTAATAATGATTGAAATAATAAATATTGTAACCGATACAAATATAATACAAATATAATTTGTTTGATTTATGATTTTTGAATTATTATTAAATTTTTATATATAGTTCTTAAGCTTTATATGAATTAATAAAATATTCATATAGAAAAATTAAAAAAAAAACTAATATATATATATAATTCAGGTGAAATATCATAATATTTTAAAAAAAAATTAATAAATATTTTCACTTGGACTACCCCACATATGAGTGTAGTCCAAGTGAGCACTTGGACGACACTACACGGGAGTGTCGTCCAAGTGCTCACTTGGACGACACTCCCGTGTGGTGTCGTCCAAGTGAGATCCACTTGGCCGACCCCTCTATTCTCTGCACTTAAAGGTGTAGTCTAAGTGAGTTTTCAGGGGTAGTCCAAGTGATTTTTTGTAGTAGTGGTGGCATTTCGTCTTATTTTTTCCTTTAGGGTTTTAAGGTTCTCATATTCGTCCTTTTTTGTCTTTTTTTGTCTTTGGGTGTTGTAATATGTAATTTGATAACACTTTTGATAATCCGTACATTATTTATTTAACATTCGTGCCACTTTATTTGATGAATAACACAAAACGTGGCATTTCGTCTTATTTTTTCCTTTAGGGTTTTAAGGTTCTCATATTCGTCCTTTTTTGTCTTTTTTTGTCTTTGGGTGTTGTAATATGTAATTTGATAACACTTTTGATAATCCGTACATTATTTATTTAACATTCGTGCCACTTTATTTGATGAATAACACAAAACGAAGCATTTCGTCTTATTTTTTCCTTTAGGGTTTTAAGGTTCTCATATTCGTCCTTTTTTGTCTTTTTTTATCTTTGGGTGTTGTAATATGTAATTTGATAACACTTTTGATAATCCGTACATTATTTATTTAACATTCGTGCCACTTTATTTGATGAATAACACAAAACGAGGCATTTCGTCTTATTTTTTCCTTTAGGGTTTTAAGGTTCTCATATTGTCCTTTTTGTCTTTTTTTGTCTTTGGGTGTTGTAATATGTAATTTGATAACACTTTTGATAATCCGTACATTATTTATTTAACATTCGTGCCACTTTATTTGATGAATAACACAAAACGAGGCATTTCGTCTTATTTTTTCCTTTAGGGTTTTAAGGTTCTCATATTCGTCCTTTTTTGTCTTTTTTTGTCTTTGGGTGTTGTAATATGTAATTTGATAACACTTTTGATAATCCGTACATTATTTATTTAACATTCGTGCCACTTTATTTGATGAATAACACAAAACGAGGCATTTCGTCTTATTTTTTCCTTTAGGGTTTTAAGGTTCTCATATTCGTCCTTTTTTGTCTTTTTTTGTCTTTGGGTGTTGTAATATGTAATTTGATAACACTTTTAATAATCCGTACATTATTTATTTAACATTCGTGCCACTTTATTTGATGAATAACACAAAACGTGGCATTTCGTCTTATTTTTTCCTTTAGGGTTTTAAGGTTCTCATATTCGTCCTTTTTTGTCTTTTTTTGTCTTTGGGTGTTGTAATATGTAATTTGATAACACTTTTGATAATCCGTACATTATTTATTTAACATTCGTGCCACTTTATTTGATGAATAACACAAAACGAGGCATTTCGTCTTATTTTTTCCTTTAGGGTTTTAAGGTTCTCATATTCGTCCTTTTTTGTCTTTTTTTGTCTTTGGGTGTTGTAATATGTAATTTGATAACAGTTTTGATAATCCGTACATTATTTATTTAACATTCGTGCCACTTTATTTGATGAATAACACAAAACGAGGCATTTCGTCTTATTTTTTCCTTTAGTGTTTTAAGCTTCTCATATTCGTCCTTTTTTGTCTTTTTTTGTCTTTGGGTGTTGTAATATGTAATTTGATAACACTTTTAATAATCCGTATATTATTTATTTAACTTTCGTGGCACTTTATTTGATGAATAACACAAAACGTGGCATTTCGTCTTATTTTTTCCTTTAGGGTTTTAAGGTTCTCATATTCGTCCTTTTTTTTCTTTTTTGTCTTTGGGTGTTGTAATATGTAATTGGATAACACTTTTGATAATCCGTACATTATTTATTTAACATTCGTGCCACTTTATTTGATGAATAACACAAAACGAAGCATTTCGTCTTATTTTTTCCTTTAGGGTTTTAAGGTTCTCATATTCGTCCTTTTTTGTCTTTTTTTGTCTTTGGGTGTTGTAATATGTAATTTGATAACACTTTTGATAATCCGTACATTATTTATTTAACATTCGTGCCACTTTATTTGATGAATAACACAAAACGAGGCATTTCGTCTTATTTTTTCCTTTAGGGTTTTAAGGTTCTCATATTGTCCTTTTTTGTCTTTTTTTGTCTTTGGGTGTTGTAATATGTAATTTGATAACACTTTTGATAATCCGTACATTATTTATTTAACATTCGTGCCACTTTATTTGATGAATAACACAAAACGAGGCATTTCGTCTTATTTTTTCCTTTAGGGTTTTAAGGTTCTCATATTCGTCCTTTTTGTCTTTTTTTGTCTTTGGGTGTTGTAATATGTAATTTGATAACACTTTTGATAATCCGTACATTATTTATTTAACATTCGTGCCACTTTATTTGATGAATAACACAAAACGAGGCATTTCGTCTTATTTTTTCCTTTAGGGTTTTAAGGTTCTCATATTCGTCCTTTTTTGTCTTTTTTTGTCTTTGGGTGTTGTAATATGTAATTTGATAACACTTTTAATAATCCGTACATTATTTATTTAACATTCGTGCCACTTTATTTGATGAATAACACAAAACGTGGCATTTCGTCTTATTTTTTCCTTTAGGGTTTTAAGGTTCTCATATTCGTCCTTTTTTGTCTTTTTTTGTCTTTGGGTGTTGTAATATGTAATTTGATAACACTTTTGATAATCCGTACATTATTTATTTAACATTCGTGCCACTTTATTTGATGAATAACACAAAACGAGGCATTTCGTCTTATTTTTTCCTTTAGGGTTTTAAGGTTCTCATATTCGTCCTTTTTTGTCTTTTTTTGTCTTTGGGTGTTGTAATATGTAATTTGATAACAGTTTTGATAATCCGTACATTATTTATTTAACATTCGTGCCACTTTATTTGATGAATAACACAAAACGAGGCATTTCGTCTTATTTTTTCCTTTAGTGTTTTAAGCTTCTCATATTCGTCCTTTTTTGTCTTTTTTTGTCTTTGGGTGTTGTAATATGTAATTTGATAACACTTTTAATAATCCGTATATTATTTATTTAACTTTCGTGGCACTTTATTTGATGAATAACACAAAACGTGGCATTTCGTCTTATTTTTTCCTTTAGGGTTTTAAGGTTCTCATATTCGTCCTTTTTTGTCTTTTTTTGTCTTTGGGTGTTGTAATATGTAATTGGATAACACTTTTGATAATCCGTACATTATTTATTTAACATTCGTGCCACTTTATTTGATGAATAACACAAAACGAAGCATTTCGTCTTATTTTTTCCTTTAGGGTTTTAAGGTTCTCATATTCGTCCTTTTTTGTCTTTTTTTGTCTTTGGGTGTTGTAATATGTAATTTGATAACACTTTTGATAATCCGTACATTATTTATTTAACATTCGTGCCACTTTATTTGATGAATAACACAAAACGTGGCATTTCGTCTTATTTTTTCCTTTAGGGTTTTAAGGTTCTCATATTCGTCCTTTTTTGTCTTTTTTTGTCTTTGGGTGTTGTAATATGTAATTTGATAACACTTTTGATAATCCGTACATTATTTATTTAACATTCGTGCCACTTTATTTGATGAATAACACAAAACGTGGCATTTCGTCTTATTTTTTCCTTTAGGGTTTTAAGGTTCTCATATTCGTCCTTTTTTGTCTTTTTTTGTCTTTGGGTGTTGTAATATGTAATTTGATAACACTTTTGATAATCCGTACATTATTTATTTAACATTCGTGCCACTTTATTTGATGAATAACACAAAACGAGGCATTTCGTCTTATTTTTTCCTTTAGGGTTTTAAGGTTCTCATATTCGTCCTTTTTTGTCTTTTTTTGTCTTTGGGTGTTGTAATATGTAATTTGATAACACTTTTGATAATCCGTACATTATTTATTTAACATTCGTGCCACTTTATTTGATGAATAACACAAAACGAGGCATTTCGTCTTATTTTTTCCTTTAGGGTTTTAAGGTTCTCATATTCGTCCTTTTTTGTCTTTTTTTGTCTTTGGGTGTTGTAATATGTAATTTGATAACACTTTTGATAATCCGTACATTATTTATTTAACATTCGTGCCACTTTATTTGATGAATAACACAAAACGAGGCATTTCGTCTTATTTTTTCCTTTAGGGTTTTAAGGTTCTCATATTCGTCCTTTTTTGTCTTTTTTTGTCTTTGGGTGTTGTAATATGTAATTTGATAACACTTTTGATAATCCGTACATTATTTATTTAACATTCGTGCCACTTTATTTGATGAATAACACAAAACGAGGCATTTCGTCTTATTTTTTCCTTTAGGGTTTTAAGGTTCTCATATTCGTCCTTTTTTGTCTTTGGGTGTTGTAATATGTAATTTGATAACACTTTTAATAATCCGTACATTATTTATTTAACATTCGTGCCACTTTATTTGATGAATAACACAAAACGTGGCATTTCGTCTTATTTTTTCCTTTAGGGTTTTAAGGTTCTCATATTCGTCCTTTTTTGTCTTTTTTTGTCTTTGGGTGTTGTAATATGTAATTTGATAACACTTTTGATAATCCGTACATTATTTATTTAACATTCGTGCCACTTTATTTGATGAATAACACAAAACGAGGCATTTCGTCTTATTTTTTCCTTTAGGGTTTTAAGGTTCTCATATTCGTCCTTTTTTGTCTTTTTTTGTCTTTGGGTGTTGTAATATGTAATTTGATAACACTTTTGATAATCCGTACATTATTTATTTAACATTCGTGCCACTTTATTTGATGAATAACACAAAACGAGGCATTTCGTCTTATTTTTTCCTTTAGGGTTTTAAGGTTCTCATATTCGTCCTTTTTTGTCTTTTTTTGTCTTTGGGTGTTGTAATATGTAATTTGATAACACTTTTGATAATCCGTACATTATTTATTTAACATTCGTGCCACTTTATTTGATGAATAACACAAAACGTGGCATTTCGTCTTATTTTTTCCTTTAGGGTTTTAAGGTTCTCATATTCGTCCTTTTTTGTCTTTTTTTGTCTTTGGGTGTTGTAATATGTAATTTGATAACACTTTTGATAATCCGTACATTATTTATTTAACATTCGTGCCACTTTATTTGATGAATAACACAAAACGAGGCATTTCGTCTTATTTTTTCCTTTAGTGTTTTAAGGCTTCTCATATTCGTCCTTTTTTGTCTTTTTTTGTCTTTGGGTGTTGTAATATGTAATTTGATAAAACTTTTAATAATCCGTACATTATTTATTTAACATTCGTGCCACTTTATTTGATGAATAACACAAAACGTGGCATTTCGTCTTATTTTTTCCTTTAGGGTTTTAAGGTTCTCATATTCGTCCTTTTTTGTCTTTTTTTGTCTTTAGGTGTTGTAATATGTAATTTGATAACACTTTTGATAATCCGTACATTATTTATTTAACATTCGTGCCACTTTATTGATGAATAACACAAAACGAGGCATTTCGTCTTATTTTTTCCTTTAGTGTTTTAAGCTTCTCATATTCGTCCTTTTTTGTCTTTTTTTGTCTTTGGGTGTTGTAATATGTAATTTGATAACACTTTTAATAATCCGTACATTATTTATTTAACTTTCGTGCACTTTATTTGATGAATAACACAAAACGTGGCATTTCGTCTTATTTTTTCCTTTAGGGTTTTAAGGTTCTCATATTCGTCCTTTTTTGTCTTTTTTTGTCTTTGGGTGTTGTAATATGTAATTTGATAACACTTTGATAATCCGTACATTATTTATTTAACATTCGTGCCACTTTATTTGATGAATAACACAAAACGAAGCATTTCGTCTTATTTTTTCCTTAGGGTTTTAAGGTTCTCATATTCGTCCTTTTTTGTCTTTTTTGTCTTTGGGTGTTGTAATATGTAATTTGATAACACTTTTGATAATCCGTACATTATTTATTTAACATTCGTGCCACTTTATTTGATGAATAACAACAAAACGTGGCATTTCGTCTTATTTTTTCCTTTAGGGTTTTAAGGTTCTCATATTCGTCCTTTTTTGTCTTTTTTTGTCTTTGGGTGTTGTAATATGTAATTTGATAACACTTTTGATAATCCGTACATTATTTATTAACATTCGTGCCACTTTATTGATGAATAAAACAAAACGAGGCATTTCGTCTTATTTTTTCCTTTAGTGTTTT
>QFAX02000468.1:0-64910 GCA_003412495.2 Echium plantagineum
AACGTGGTACACAAATTAAGTATATGGCTTGCGACATTTTCAAAATTCGATCCTTGTTATAGTAGTATGGATACGAATATAGTTTCGTTATTGCAAGTATACTCGGAGATTAATGGTAATATGGATGGTTAATATGAGAAATGGTTTTGATTGCAAAAGGAAAATGGTACTGGTTGAATGTAGTGTAGATAGATAAAGGGAAATATATATATATGTATATGTTTGAGATTGATTTGAGAAGAGAAGAATAACACTAAAATTATAGCTAGGTGGTTTTAAGCTCAACTACCTTACAAACTTTTTCTAGAAAGGGTTTAATTAGGTGACCTATAGCTAAACCGACCAGGCTTTGACTTCATTATTCAATTACTAGTAAGTAAGCTGGACTTTCAAAAAAACTTTCAAATCTTTGAAGGGCGTTGGTAATATAACTATGCTAAATTTCGTATAGAGGTTAATGGAGAAATTGGGTTAAATAACACTTTTGAGAGAAAAATTAATTCGGGTACCTTTTTACCATTTTTAGTAAAATGGCACAAAAAAGGGATGAATTGACAAAAATACCCCCTTATAAACTTAGAGTTTTTTTCAGTTTTTTTTCAATTTTTTCCGGTTTTTTTCAATTTCTATTTGATTTTTTCGTTTCTTTTTAATTTTTTTTTTTCAAAATCTTTTCGACTTTTTTTTTTTTTTCGATTTTTTTTCGATTCTTTTTTCGATTTTTTTCTTTTTCTTTTTCTTTTTTCGATTTCTTTTCGATTTTTCTTTTTTTTCGAAAAAAGACTGAAAAAATTGAAAAAAATAAATCGAAAAAAGAAATTGAAAAAATCAAAAAAGAAAAAATCAATAAAAATCGAAAAAAGTAATCGAAAAGTAAAAGAAAAAGAAATTCAAAAAAAAATCGAAAAGAAAAAGAAAAAAACGATAAAAAGTTGAAAGATTTTTGAAAATTGTTATAAAAAAAATGAAAAAAATTGAAAAAAAAACAAGGAAAAAATCGAAAAAAAAACTGAAAAAATCTCTAAGTTTATAAGGGCGTATTTTTGTCAATTTATCCCCTTTTGAACCATTTCGCTAAAAATTGTAAAAATGTGCTCCAAGTTAATTTGTTCTCTCAAAAGTGCTATTTAACCTAATTTCTCCAGGTTAATGTGTAAATATTTTTAATTCTGTAAACGTCAAAATTATAAACGATTGATATTTCAAAAATATACATTTCAACATCATTGTCTGTCCTCTTAGTCATTTGAACATAAATTAAGGAAAATAAAAAAGAATAGAATATTATTTTCTCATATATAACCATAAAAAAAGTTACATTTATGTAGATCGGACTCTCCATAACTTCAAAGATTGCCTACGTATCCCCTCCAAGATAAACCTTAAACCTTTAAGCACAACAAATCTTTCTAAGCTGTGTTTTTAATGATGAACTCCATACCGAGAGCCCATTCCCTTGTAAGTTGTAACAATAATCCGTCTGAAGCTTTAATTTTGATTTCTCATAGTTGATGATGATTCTTCCAAAGAGCCCAACTACAACTAAACTATTCTAAATTTATGGGGAAATCAGATCTTTATAGTTCAAACTATCTAACATATTTAGAGATTAATAATTACAATAATGGTTTATATATTTTCATAAACTTCTACACAAACACAAGAATTTACTTGCTAGCGGGTTCTCAGTTATTTCGTTCAAAAGGGTTGTCTGGAACTCTCTTAGCATTCTTACCACATCTCTCATTTCAGGCCTCCTTTTAGGATCCGAATCCCAACAATGTGTCATCAATTAGCCAAAACACTCGGACAATTTTCGGTATTATTGGAATAAATTTCTACAAAAATATAACAAAAGATTAAAGTTGAGTTAGTTAATGTATCATCTTTCAACTTGATTATTTTCTCCATTACTAAATTTAGTAGATAAAAATTAGATACATCGTCCTGGACATAAATTAATTAGGGATGCACACAAAAACATATATGAGTTAAATAAATGCTAAAATTTAATTGAAGTTAAAAAAATTACCAATGGACTAGAGCGATATAGCGTACAACAAAATATCTCCCATAAGCATATCCCGAAACTGAAGACATCACACTTGTGATCATATGAACTTTTCTTATGTACCTATCAAATTTACATCGTCAAGCATGTTAGTATTGTAAAAAGAATAAAACTTATGAACATATGAATATATTAAGCTAAAGCGTTTAGGTGCGAAAATGAAAATTTAGTTACTTACTTCGGGTGCCATATAACCAATAGTTCCAATTTATTGTCATATCATTTGAATCGTCTTCGGTTCTTGATACCCCAAAATCAATTATCTTAACTTTTCCATTCTTGTCAAGAAGCATGTTGGTCGTTTTTAAATCTCTGTGCATAATCTGCTTTGAGTGTAGGTAACTCAATCTACACACAAACCATAGGATAGTTACACATATGGCAAAAAATATACATTAACACATTATACATTAGCATTAAGTCGTTAACATGTTCTACATCTTTGAATAAGGGTGCCCTTCTAACGTGGTCATGAAAAAAGACAAAAAAATATGGTAACAAAATTTACCCTTCGGCTGCGTCTAATGCAAATTGAGTGACCCTGCTGATGGGCAACTTTTTGTGTTTGTTGAAGTATTGACATAAGGTTCCTCCGGAAAGAAAGTCAGAAACTATACAACAATCTTGACTTTTGTCAATTTTCTTCCATGGGCTTCGTGTCCACTTCTATCATGTTTTTCATGGCACCAAGAAACTGCAAAGATGAAATTAGCATATTAGATCTTGTCTTTTTGGCCGGTTGCCCCCTTGAACTATATTTATCTTTTCTATGTGTTCCTGAATTTTCTATCATGTCTATGTGTCTCCTGAATTCATTTTTAACATTCAAATCTGTATAAATTCATTTAATACAAAAATAAAATAAAAATTCAACGTATAATAGGCTTTTAGGATTAATTTTATTAGGCAAAATATATTTAAAACCTTTTAAATTAATAAAATAATTATAGAAAAATATAAAAGAAATAACTCCACCCCTACCACTGTCCCCTCCCACTTAATTAGCTTACACAAGCTATTACGGTCCTTAAGTATTTCAGATTATATATGTGCAAAATTCATCGATTAATGTAATTTGAATAGTATGTAATACAATAATGCCCTTGATCATTTAGTTAAACTAGATCACTTCCCATCTAGCTTTCTTTTCTATACGAAATAGTTGAAAGTTTCAGAACCGGGGGTGATTATCTTTTTCCACTTTTCTATAATTATTTTATTTATTTTAAAAGATCCCAAATATATTGTGCTTATTAAAATTGATTTTAAAAGTCTATTATACATTGAATTTCTATTTTGCCCTTGTATTAAATGAATTATACAAGATTTTAATGTTAAAAATGGGTTTAAGGGCATAAATACATGATAAAAAGTTTAAGAACACATAAAAAAGATCAGTATAATTCAAGAGCAAGCGACCAAAAAGCCTTAGGTCATTGTTTAGTTGATGATATATAGAATCTTAAACACAAAACCTTTATAACCAATCAAGACAAATATATATTTTTACACTTCAACACTAATATAGTTTGAATCTCTTTCTACGTTTCTACTTACCAAGTAAAATAATCCCAATTATTAGAGGTGTGTGAAGCTGCAAATATGATTGATTTTCATATGGATGTGTATATATACACTCTATATTTATTTATTTTTCTAAGAAGACTGAATTAAGGATTTAATTGAAAAAGATATAGACATTTTGATCGTTCTATCTATACGTAAATTTTTCAAGCCAGTTCTCTCTCACAACACCATAATAATTGTAGTATTAATTTTGTTTTCCTACCATAAATTAAGCTGGTAACTAACAAAATTGTTGCAATAAAAAACAAATTAGATCTATAAACATTACCTTTGCAATATTGGGATGATCAAGATCCTTCAAAAGATTGATTTCTTGCAAGAAACTTCTTTCTAATTCAAATCTTGATACTTCCTTAGCCGAACTCAAGTGGAACACTTTAACTATATATCATAAATTCAAAAAAGAAAAGAAACACGAAATCAATTCTTTATTATTAATGCATGACGAACAACATATAACAAAAATATTAAGTAATAAAATACGAATTACTCGAATTTTATGATGAATGATATTATACCTGCAACTTTTTATGATCGTACATGCCTTGATAAACACTTCCATAAGCCCCTTTATCGATAATCTTTTTCACATTTAATTTTTGGCAATCTATTTTGCATGCATCAAAATCTATTTTTTTAGCCAATTCTTGAAATTCTTTCTCCTCCTTCTGTCGGAACCGTGCAAGTTTAAGAGCCAGCCGATTGTGTTGTTCGTCCATCTTCTCTGAAAAATCTTCAAATATTTTTGCCAAAACTTGTAATAACTAACTTATTTTATATGTCTAGCTAATGAGCAATCCTACTCTAACTCTAATTCTATAAATAACCTAGATATTGTTTAACTCCTAATCATATGGGGAGTATTAATCAAGTGGTGTATTAACGCTAAATATATTGGTATTGTGGTTAAGATATACCATAATTAAGTCCAAACCTGACCTATAATTGTTACATATAATCACTATACTTCAAATATGGCAATACCCGGAGAGAAATACTTATTTGTGCATCACTCAAATAACAATTCTTCTACAATTATTGCAATATACATGTAGAGGTGATATCCAATTATTGATATATATATATATGTGCCAGTTGCAATTTGACATATCATTCAATAAATAAGCATATTACAAATTTTCAAACATATGTGTTCGATTATTCGATATGGTTCATCATTAGCTAACTTCATATCTATACTATATCAGACGTTTTATTTATGAATTTCCATGATGAAGTCTCATGATTTCTTTCAACCAATAGATAAATAAGTAAATAACGCTTATTCTAAACTGAATAATAATAACTTGTACTTAGCGTTTAACTTATCATGATGTATTGCTAAATATATTTCAACATTTCATTTCTTTTATTCTTGTCAAGTATTTTATCTCTAGAATATTTATGATTAGTATTTTATCTCTAGAAGCTGTTTTTATTCAAGCCCCAAATTCTTAAATTTCTTACTTGTAGGGAAAAACTGTTATATAAAAATTAGTTTAAAATTAGTTATATTAAAATATTTATTTACGAATTTGAATAAATACTTCTATATATATGACAGACCGTTAAACGACTATTTTTTTTATAATTACTAATTGTGGATATTTATTTAATGATTATATTCAATTCCATCTTCATTTGTTCATGTCATAAAAGTTGGCAATCACCCCTTCTTGTATTATATAAGTAGATATATATAAGTAATTGATGATTAAAATTGTGATTAGAAATTTAGAAATCTATCAAAACGAAATGAAGGTAGTAGAGGTTGTAACTTTACTTGCCAAACAATTGAATGGTTACAAACAAAAACCAAAATACAAACTGAGAATACAAACAATCAAACAACCACAAGCCCCAGCCACATAAAACTCAATAAACAAAATTTCAAACACAACCCAATCTAATCGAATCTCAATAGCATCATAGTACAATTGCACCAAGAATAGGTAGAAACAACAATGAACTTTGCCTAAGGCTGCAGAGGATGTCGCTGGATTGTCTGATGGTCTTCTCTCTGTATTCTCTATGGTCGTCGTCGACGTTGGCGCCTCCGTGCCCACTGTTGTTGAGCCTATGCTGGAAGTTGGTGGTAGCGGATCAACTGAAGCTGCAATCAATTACCAAAGAATCAATCGGTAGCATTGATAATATTGGCTTTTTCGGGTCCTCGTTATTATAAGGACCGAACTGAAAACTTCGTTACTGCGAGTAATAATTGATAGGCACTAGACTAAAAGAATTAAATGGTAGCATTAATAATCGAGGTTCATAACACTCATATTGATGTAGATATATTATATTACTAATTTCCACTACTAAAAGAATATTATCTATATATATAATACCTTGAGGACTAAGAGTTGGAGCAATTTCTGGAGTCAGAGATGATCCATCACTAGCAGGACCTGAAATTAAGACAATAACATGTGTTCATTTACACAATACTCCCTCCATCCCTTTTTGATAGAGTCATTTGCTTTTTCACGGTCTCCGAGACACGACTTAAAACGTAAATATTTTTAATTTTACATGTATAAAAATTACAAGAACATGATATTTTAAAAATATATATCGAGACGAATCTAACAAGATCCAATATGACTATATTATTTGTTATCGTTTAATGAGCATTTACGGTCAAAGTATTTGAAATTTGACTCAAAAAGTCAAAATGTCTCCATCATTTAGGGAAGGAGGGAGTACTATATAGCAAATATTACTATTTACTGATTTTTCTTATATATTTTGGAAAATTGTGAGACCTACTAGTATATATCATCATAGGCTTCATAGCAAGACAAAGGGATAGAACAATCAACAGGGTAATAGGACGAGGTAATTGTTAAAATGGACCAGTAGTATCTAGTGAATGAGTGACAGTTGCACTACGTAGACCTAAGTTTTGATAATTATACCTAATATTTTATAAAATTTTGTTGTCACAACAAATTTAAGTTAATATTTTGAATTTAGCCCCATTAATTATTTTACAAATGTCCCCTTTAACCTGATACTTCCCTGCCATGAACTTTCATGCAATGATGCAAAGAATTATATTAATATATATATATATATATATATATAACTTCACTTTTGTCCATAAATGAAGTTGTGTATTACCTGGGCTGGAGCAGCAACACTGGAAGCTGCATTTGGAAACCAAAGACACTCTGGCTTAGTAATGAATAGAACGAATAAAGAAATAACATTCGGAAAATAATCGAATAATATTACAGCATAATGGTAAGACGTTTCTTATTTTTATTTACTAGAATATTATATATATATATATATATTTCTGTTGTGTACTCAACACGAGTCATCACCAGAAATGAGAATGTGGATCTTACTTTTACATTGAAGAGTTACACCTCCAGGCATGTTACAAGCACGAGGCAGAGAGACGGCCATTGTCCGGTTGATCGGTAATTGGAAAGGAATAGTGCCGGTGGCTATTTGGCACATACAAGTTGTGCCATTGCTCATAAGAGATCTCAAAGCATCGCAACATTGTGGAGGTGGTTGAGTTATATTTGAACCACTAGTAAGGAAACTCATGCAGGGGTTGAAGCTAGTGAGCATTGAAGCTGTGCATGGTGAATTTAGTTGACCATATACTAAAGGGATGCAAAAAATGTCAAACAAATTGCTAAAGAGTAAATAATTGAACTTTGCATAGCCATGTTCTTTAATAGTTGTTCTTTTTTTGTACACTAAAATTGGCTTAGAATTAGAGGAATAATGGAAGTGGAGTATTAGATGAGATTATTAGGAGATGTTAATGGGAATTTATAGATGAAAATTATTAGAAGTGATAATCACTTGGTGATTGGTAATTAGATCAACAACTCTTAACTAACTTTGGACAGATCAAATATTAATAAGAGTGATTGAAACAAGTAGAATTATAATAATCAAATGATTAGTTATCATTTGAAGGAGGTCTTTGAACGAGGAGTACTTTCCTACTTCCTTTGCAGTTCTCAAACACCCATTCTTTGAAATTTTATGTCGGTTACGTGGACTTTGAGCCCTATATAAGAGAAAATGTTTCATGCAATTTATCGTGGGCTCAGACCTCCACTATTAGATTAATTAGAATAACTCACATCAATAATAGGAGTCCGGCATCGTGAAAGTAACTCTCTGTGCTGGATCAAAAAGGAACAGAAAAAGAAAATCTGAACAGATGTCAAAGATGCACAAAAAAGCTTGAAGTAAAGGACAAGTAAGAACCTATTCTAAAGAAAAATCATTGAATATATTCTACAAAAAATTATAAAATAGTTTATCAACAAGTTGTTCACCAATATTAACTAATTATTTGTACTCAACTCCATATTTTCTACAATTAAAGTGCCAAAATACAAAAAGCCTTTAAAAGTTAGCTGACCAATTACCTACAAATATACCAAGTAATCTTTGTCTTTTTTCCTCAAAAGTCTTCTATTTATACCAAACCCCTACCACATTCCTCTCCATTAAAACCAACATTGCACCCTTCAAATTCATATATCAAAAGGAGGTCTTAATTTATCAATTCTGACTAGTAAAAATGAAGATGGAATTGTCGATAGCGATGGCAATAGCCGCGATGCTTTGGATTGGAGCTTCGGCTCAATCCAGCGACTGCACGAATGTAATAATCAGCATGTCGCCTTGTCTGGACTACATTACTGGGAACTCTTCGACGCCATCTTCTGGATGTTGTACGCAGCTGGCGACTGTTGTTCGCTCTCAGCCACGGTGCTTATGTGAGGTCCTTACGGGGACTGGAGTTTCATCACTAGGGATCAATATCAACCAAACTCAGGCTTTGCAGTTACCTGGAGCTTGCAAGGTCCAGACTCCGCCTATCAGTAGCTGCAGTAATGGTACAACAACTTCGAATTTCTTTATTCTTTTCGATACAGTCATAACGATCAAATCCACAACCATAATCTGCAATTCATTTCACCAAATAAATTTTTAATCTAATCCAATGCAGGTGGTTCTCCAGCAGGATCAGGCTCACCAGTATCTCCAATCACACCAGGAGGTACTTATTATCATTTAGTTGTGTTGAAATAATTAGAGATTTTAGTCACAGAAATACAGTGAGGTATTTTTTATTCGATTTTAAACATATAACTAATTCATAATTCTACTGCAGCTGGTTCTCCCACAGGCTCTCAAACAGGACCAGCAGATTCTCCACCTACAGTAACAGGTAGGGCTGTTAACGAGCCGAATTTGAACACGATGTTTACTATCCTGATCGATTCGTAACTTAAACTGAACTAATACGAACTGAATCAAAATGAATTCCAGTTCTGCACAATTTAACTTCTGATTATGCTCAGGTCGAGGATCGAACACTCTACCAACAGACAATGGTTCCTCAGATGGAACTTCCACCAAATTGGCAGCTCCTCTGCTCTTCTTCCTTCTGTCCGTTGCAACTTACGCATCTACATCCGTCATCTTCTGAGTTTTGGTTTAGGTTTCTGTACACTAGTTGAGGCTTCCTATTGAGATTATCTTATTTTATGTATCATATTTGATATGTTATGATCTTAGTCGACATGAATTTATTTCCTCTTCATTATGAATCAATCCTACCAATTGATTCAGAGGTTGCAAACTTGCAATGCCACTCATTCACTCAACCTCTCAATATCAAGCAACCCCAGATTACCCAAAGTCACAAACAGACTTAACTCAACATGCCTAAATGCCTCTTAAAAGGCTCCCGCTTCCGGCAGGGGTTGGATAGAAGGCAGCCGCAATTCGAGGCAAAGTACAGTATTGAACACCGCTTCTCACCGGTATACTACCCACAAGCAAACGGCCAGGACGAAGCCATTTCCCAATTGTAAAGTGCAAATTCTATCTACTACTTCACGAGATATACTAACACAGTACAATAAATACAAAAAGCATAATTAATAAAACCAGATAAAGAGTACTTCAAATCACATATATCAATTCAGCAACAGCAATACTCAACAATTAGGTAAGATTCAGACATTCAGTATATCTATGTTCTTGATATCAAAAAAGAACCACACAATATGCTGTTCTTGATTTGGTGATTCGAGTCATGAAACAATCTTCATATACAAAAAAAACTACTTACAATAAGCCCCAAAGTATTGTACCATGCAAATAGATTCAGATAACATCCATAAAACGACGAATTTTCATCTAAATTCAGCAACAAATGATCTTTCTTTGAATCACTCATGATCAGAAGATAAGAGACTGAACATCACCACATCTCTTGCGTTTCCCTTCAACAGATAATACTTCCTGAGAACACCTTCTTTCTTGAAACCAGCCTTTTCCAACACCCTCTGAGACGCTGGATTCGCAAGGTCCGCCACAGCCTCCAGCCTCTGCAGATTAGGCCACTTTTCGAATATCGTCTCCGCCACCATCTCCACTGCCTTTGTAGCAACCCCTTTACCCCAATACTTAGGGGCAACAAGATACCCAAGCTCAGCTCTGCAAGCATCATTCCCCCTAAAGGGAGTCACAGTAATGGTGCCGACAACTTTGTTCTGCATGCAAATGGCTCTGAAAAATGGATGAGGCAGTGCGAAATCATTTATGTATTTCAGGGCAGATTCTTTGGAAGTATAGGCGTCAAAAGTACACCATTTACACACTTTTTCATCCGAGAGAAACTCCATGAGATCATCTACATCAGAGAGATGAAGATGCCTGAGGCTAATTTCTGCAATTTCGGTTTCTTGTTGTTTGCTATCTTCCTCCATTTGATCGACAGAGAAGAAAGAGTTGTGGATTTTCTTGATGGAAAAAGTATATACTGTGACTTTTCTTGAATTGGAAATGTTTGATTTTGAAGTGTCCACTACTACTTATAACTTCCAAGCCTTGGCTATATATATATTGAAAAACTAGTCAAACAAGTCCTAATCACCTAAACTGCTGCGTACTTTCCTTGTACATATAAGGCGGTGGAACATAATCGAATCAAATATCATCGAATTTCAATTGTTATAATATTATTTGAATTTATAAAATCGAATACTCAAATCGAGTTTTGAATTCAGTTCGATACTATTCTATCAATATTCAAACTTGGTTCGATATTCGACATATAATATTCGAACTCGAACTCGAATGTACATATTTCATATAAATTAATAAAATATAGGGCAAAAGGGTAAGGTTATGTTTCATTCTGGGCATCTTTAGCTCACTAATGTTTTAAATATCCTCACTCGTTCACCCATGTTTTAAAAATACTCATTAAGTCACTTTGTCGCATCTTCCTCTGTTGATTTCGTCACATGAAATACACATAATTTCGTTCGAGGTCAATTTTTATATTCTTATACTGTTGTACCAAAAGATGCACCACTTTTGTATACGGGTGAATAAATAAAGATATTTAAAATTAAATATGAGTGAACGAAAAAGTCTAAAATATTTATTATCAATCGTAAAATCAGTTACCATGCAATAAAAAAACTCGTAAAATGACATTTACTATTAATTGACATAAAATTAGCACTAGTGACAATTGAAAACCCGGGCAAAAAGCAAGTATTTTATGACTTTACAAATTGGTTAACGATTCTATTTCAATACATTTAGATATCTTCAAGTATATCAATATGAAGCAAGTGTGAATATGATTTTCGACTGGATTCACTAACGAGCCAAGTCATGAGTCATGTCACTATCCAATTCTCTTAACCAACTCGACTCGTTAAAGTTCTAAGACTACGAGCTCGAGGAATCTTAATCTTGGAAGTGAGTCGTAGTAATAATCAAGGGTGGGGGCAACATGAGGTCCTACTCCTAGAACTTCTCACCACCAATAAACTACTCCGTAGCAATCTGCGCCGTTCACTTTCATGGACCCCACTCACTTTAGCCTTGTCCGTTTCCCATTTTAATTGTCCATATTCTTTCTTTCTTCTAAGCTTCATTATTGAGCTGCTCCATGATTGGAGACTCTCATTATTCATTATTCCCTCGTTATTTATTTAGCTTACTTAATCTATACATAATTTTCCCTGATATTCAGATCCATCACAGCTCCTACATACTTAATCTATACATAATTTACCCTGAATTCTAATTTAATATCAAGCCTTCAGTGAAAGATTCAGATTTGATTTCGCAAAAGAATCTAAAAGACTCAGGTCCGATTGTTGTAAGAGAGTTTAAAAAGTGTTACATTAATATTACATATGACCATTTATATATTGATTCTGATTTTATAAATATATATTCTAAATCAAACAATAGAAAGAAAAAACTTTCTAAAATTAATGATTTAACTTATTTTAATAATTTAGTTGTGGAACAAAATTGATGGAATAATTCATAGGATGCTTTGATGCTCCTGCATGCAATAACAGTATATTGAATAATCGTACAACAGAGTCAGTTTTAGGCTTTGGGAGACACACTCACTTTCATGGCCACCCTATCAATATCAAGGGACCACCCTACCACGAGTTAATTCGGATCATCACCAATCCTAATGTTTATAAACTTTATATTACTCCATTAAATTACGTTAAAAAAGAGGTCAATAGTAGATAAGAATATGTCATGGTTGTGAGAAAGTACGGATTGGTCCGATCCATAAAAAGTTGAGGAAGAATTATTTGATCTAATATGGTCGTGTGTTTAGAGTAGTATTCGCACCAGATTTTTTATAAAATATTTTTAAAATTAATTCATGTACCACTTCATAATACTCCCTCCGTTTCTTTTTATTTGATTGTTTGAGCATTTTTTCTATGTTTCTTTTTATTTGATTGTTTACAATTTCAATGCACTTTTTACAATCCCTATGCACCTTTTTACAATTTCAATGCACCTTTTTACAATTCCAATGCACATTTTTACAATCCCAATGTAATTTTTCACAATCTCTTAATAAAGTATTTTTTCCCCAAACAATCAAATAAAAAGAAACGCCAAACAATCAAATAAAAAGAAACGGAGGGAGTATTTAAGAGTTATTTTTTATGTTTGATATAAATTAAATTTTCTATTTTATATTTCTCATCACTAAAATACTAATCATGATAACTAAAAAGTAATTTGAGGACATTTTAAATATAAGTCAAGTGGTACATAGGCTCGAAATGAAAAATGTGCAATTTTCTCTATCTTGTTGCATTTTCACTTCCTTATTTTATATTTGAAGATATGGATGTTTAGGAACTCTACTATAAATGTTGTGAGAAATGGCCTAATAGGTGCATAAGTTAGAAGGTGGTAAATTATAATTATCACAAATCAATGTAGAACTAAAGGTAAACTGATCAGAAAGAGTTGAAACAAGACTTTATCGAAGTATCTGGAGCTTATGAGCTTAAGAAAAAGATAATCGTAAATTTGCTATAATAGTTCTAAAGCGCCTAGCGATTGCCTCGTGGCCCGTGGGCACAAACATGAACATTCCTATTTGATGTGTTTTGCTAGTTTGTCTATGAGAAAAAAAAAGAGAATAACCGAACACATAACTATTTGATGACGTCATATTATATACTTCCTTCAATTCAAAAAAAATGTTTTTCTAGAAACTTCAAAAATATCCAAAAAGAGTGTCTTTTTACATAAATCAATGCATAATACAACACGTTTCCCCTTAATACCCCTACAACCATAAAAAGACTCAAAATAAATAATGATTGTCTCATACTGGATAGATACAGTATTAATGATTAACTTTATAGGGGTATATATAGAAATTTTGAATGCATTAAATGTTTCTTAATTTGTGTGAAATCTCTAGAAATACATTTTTTTGGATTGGAGGGAATAGTAAACTTCATTCAGTACGACAAAACTTAATTTGATTTAATTTTGTTAAATTATTTTAAAAATTTGATGTGTTTCTATTTGATGTATTTTGACCCATTTAAGATTTTATTCTATTTTCGTTCCTAATCCACCTCAGTTATGAATGATCATACTCAAATCATTTTTTCACACCTCACCTTTGCCCCACCAATAATTTCACAACCTGCTGATTGATGGGTAATTTGGCTATTTTCAAAAGATGATGATGTCATTTTGACCATTAATTAAACTTTCTTTCTTTTATAAAAATGATATTTAACCAAGAAATTAATAAAAATCCACCTCAATTGATATGATAAAGCTTAATTGCATTTAATTTAATTTCTTGGATCAAATAAATAAAAAATAATTGATATTATGATAATATCTTGAACATCAATTAACCTTGTATTTATATTATATGTATAAATATATTCATATAGTTGATCATACTAAGTGGGATGTGGTCGTTTGATTTTTTAAGATCTAAAAATAAAGAGCAATAAGTAACTATATTTGGTTTTAAAAAATGAAAATACCAATTAAAATAAATTAGAGGAATTATTTAAGAATAAAAATGAAAAAAAAGATAGTGGGAGGCAAAGAAAATAACAGCCACTAGGAAGTCTAGCATAGTACTAGGGTCTAGGAGTGATGAGCAACAGAGAAGTGTTAATTTCAGGACAGACTTTTTGTTTTCTTGTTATAAAAATCTAATCTTTTTCCTATTTCTTCAACTTATTTTCCTTCTTTCTTCAGTACTTTTCATGATGAACTACTTCTTTTCTTTATATAATCTTTAGCTAAAGACCTAAAGCACTCAGCTTTTAACTTGTTTTGTAATAATTATCATTTATTATTGAGCTTTGCTTTGTTTTATATTGAGTTTAAGCTCTTAAATGACTATGTTTATGTAAAGAAACAATACAAATAACTATTTTTACATCAGTTTTTTCAATTGTTTGTGAATATTTTGAAGTCTTAGGAGAACTATATTGTTTTGTTGATGCTGGAGGCTGTTGAAGAAGAAATTTCTTCCTTCCTCTTGTAGTGTGCCAACTCAGCAGCTCTTTGCACTTTCAACCAAAGCTTTAAAATTTTCTTCAGAATTTATCAGGTATAGTGTCCTTTTATGTGTTACCGACGTTTTCGTTTTTACATATCAAACTTGGATACTAATATGAAATATGTATGGTTTGAGTAATGAAATTGAAGTATTTTATTTACATTTCCTGCAGAAAATAGTAAAATGCTGAGAAAAGTATCTAACACAACCTCAAGTAAACAAGCATTGATGGCAGATTATGGTTCATTACAGTCTCCTACTAGTGCATCTATTGTAGGATCACCAAGATTGTTTAGTAGCTTTGTCCCAAAAAGTTGTCCAGATTCTGAGTCAATGATGAGTCCAACTTCAATTCTTGATTCCAAGTCATCTTCCTCTTTTGTGAACCCCTTTTGGTCTGATTCAAATAGTTGTAAATCTCCTAAACAGGAGAGTAAAATTGCTTGGGATAAGTTGGGTTCTAGAGGGGTAGGTGGGGTAGGTCTTGGCCTTGTTGATGCTCTCATTCAAGAGAATTCTGATGCTAAAATAGTGAAATCTGATAGTAAAAATGTACTATTTGGTTCACAGTTGAAGATCCAAATCCCTCCCCTCACTGTAGGCCTTTCGTCGAGCTTCGATTGTGTCAAAAGCTCGACAGATTTGGACTCGAATGATTCGACTCGTTCCAAGGCCTACCTCACCTCCCCTGCTATTGGATCACCAAAGTCTCCTCCTGAATTTGGGATCAAGACAAGAAACTCTCATGTTGGTCCCTTTTCGCCTCTCCTGTCGCCTTCACCTCTAAAAAAATCTATAGTTTGTTCATCGAATTCGAGCATGAATTCACCTCGGGTTGTTAGTCCTCTCTCTGCTAGTGAAATGGAATTGTCTGAGGAGTATACTTGTGTGATCTCTCATGGTCCAAATCCAAAAACTACACATATATTTGATGATTGTATTGTGGAAAGTTGTTGTGGAGTTTCTAAATTCTCTGAATTAAAAAAGGAGAATTCTTCTTCTCCTGATTGCTCTATCAGCTTGCAATCTGAGAATTTCCTGAGCCT
The DNA here is from genome assembly GCA_003412495.2 of Echium plantagineum. Taxonomy (NCBI): domain Eukaryota; kingdom Viridiplantae; phylum Streptophyta; class Magnoliopsida; order Boraginales; family Boraginaceae; genus Echium; species Echium plantagineum. Next base: position 15,593 of record QFAX02000468.1, read on the forward strand.
ATGTCACTATTGCAAGCAGAATCTTGGTCAGGGGAATGAAATTTATATGTACAGGTTGGTCTTAAGCTCTTTTGTTGTAAATGTATTGCATGTCCATCTAACTAGTAATTTGGTGAAGATATTTCTCGATTTGTGGATGTCATCCTTACGTGTATAATTTGATGAGGATAACTTATTAATGGTCCTTATCGGTGGTTTTTGTATATGTTTCACCAGAGGCGAGAAGGCGTTCTGCAGCAGTGATTGCCGGTACCATGAGATAGAACTCGACGAGGCAATCGAGACACCGGAGTTTGACGATCTTTATGGAATAGCTCCATGATTGTTAAGGGCCAACATGCTAAGATTAGCCCTTGGTTGTGTAACTCTACCTTACATGATTGAACTTATTAACTCCTTCATACATTTGTTTTTGCAGTTTGTAATTTCACCTTTGAATTGGTTTGATATTTGATGAGGGATGTTGTTGTAGCCTTGTAGGGTCGATTTTGTTCAAACATTATGATGTTAGCCATGTGTAAAGTTCATCTGAATAAATTAAGAATGTTGTTTAGCTAAAGGTCTATCCATTTTTGTTTGTTGTATTGTTTAGTACTATAGTTTATAGATACGTAATCTCCAAATTGATACCTTCTTATATTTAGAATCCTACATAATGAATTATTTTTATAAATTAGCAATAAAAGTATCAATATAATTTTGGAACATTATATTAATATCACATAAAAAATTAGAACTATTCAAGTAACTCAACTTTAACCGTTCAACCTTTCAAGCATTGTCAAATGACGGCAGAACAAATTTTGGAATTTATTAATCATGTTGTAAAAAAATTAGAAACTTGGTTTTTAGTCGATGGCTTAATAGATTGGTGGTATTTGACTTAAGTTTTCAACAAAGTCTTGAGTTTTATTCTTGTTGGAGACATATAAATTTACTTGCAAAAGACACTATTAATCACGCATGTTTGCACCTAGGTTCTAGCTCATAACTAATATTTCACCAATATTTCAAAAGGTTTTAGATTTCATTTTTGTTGAAGACATAATTTCTCTGGCAAAAGGTATTATTTATCATCTCATTTGCATCTAAATTTTAGTTCATCAGTAATATTTTAAAATGTCGCAGTTCATCACTCATGTTTTGAAAATGGGCAAAATGGTCTTACCTTCACTTTTTCATGTAAATAACTATTTCTAGTGGTATTTGTGTCATTTTATTAAATTTTAGGGATAGCTTGATCATTTTCTTACTTTTAACATCTAATATTTTAAAATGTATCTATTTATCATTGATGTTTTTCAAAAGTGGGAAAGGATGGTTCTGTCGTTACTATTTTGGTTAAATTATTATTTTTCAATGGTATTATCATTTTCTTTAACTTTTCCAGGGGTATTTTCATTAAAAAACAATTCATGTAATATTTTGTAAATATTTAGTTCTTTAGTTATTGTACAAGTAATGTACATAGTGCATTGGGAAATAACTTATATATTAAGAAGAAAAAAAATATTACTCCATTGTTCGAAGTGTTGAATTTATGTATTCATTATTTGTTATATAACCATTATATCCATTGCTAATTTACAAAAAAAAAAATGCTACTCCCTCCATCCCTAAATGATTGGTATATTTTGACTTTCATGGACAACAAAACACAATTTAAAACGTGAATATCTCTTATTCTACAAGCGAAAAACTATAAAAAATTAATATTTCAAAAATATATGTTGAGACGAATCAAACAAGATCTCACATGACTACATTATTTCTTATCGTTTAATGAGAATTCTTGATCAATTTTTTTAAGATTTGACCATAAAAATCAAAATATACCTATTATTTTGAGACGAAGGGAGTATTTACTTATAAATATCAACCAACTAATAATTGAAGTGAGATGCAAGCATACAATTTCCACCTAAGCCTAGTGATAACAGCCTAACTTGTATGTCCGTATATGGGTGTGGAGGAAAACTGAAACTGGGCCGAGTCGAATCGGGATCGAACCGAATCGAACCGGAACCGATTCGTGGAACGATTGAAACCGAACGGATTTCGGTTCCGCCTTTGAAAGAATCGAACCGATGCAGTTCGGCTTAAGGGAGAACTGATAAAAATCGAACCGAGCCGATGACTAATTTTATGTAGGAAAAATTAATTTTAGTAAATGATAATTGGCGGGAGGATTCAACATTGTTCATTGTTAGTATGATATAATAATAAATAGGTTAATATGCTTTAAGCTAATAAAATATGGATATATATATTTAAAAAGTGGTACCGCTTGACGAGTGTGCATACAAATTTTGAAATTAATTTTAAAAGAAGCTTGTTAAACTTATATAAAGTAATATATTTTTCGAATTTAATTATGAGTTACATTTAATGTAAAAAGAATACTAATCACATTTAGATTTGAGTAAAAAAATAATAGTAATATTAGTTGTGAACAAACATACCCAAAATTTCAAGGGCGAAAGTGAGCTCAAATTTAGGTCTAAAATATGAGGCCCAGAACCTGCCCAAATAATCGAAATCGAATCGGAATCGACATGGAACCTATATGAACTAAATCATTTAAAACCAAACTAATTTAGGTTCCGTCTACCGTAGAACTGATTAGATCGATTTAATTTTTTTTCTTAATCTAAAATCGAATCGAATCAAACCGTACACACGCCGATATACCTACTTTTGAAAGTTCATATCTGGCAGGTACAGTGGTACTTTTGGAAGTCCATAATATGAGGTCTGAATTATTTTGCAGCTACCGCTGGTTGATGGATCATCAGCTTACGTGTCCCTTTGCACCTCCACTTTTAAAGTCAATTCAAATTTAATTCCGATGCTTCCTTGTCTTCTTTTCAGTGTACTCGCTAAAAATTAATTCGAAGTCCCTATTTTCCAAGGCCTGAATTTTTTCTCGAAAATATTCTTACCGAACCAGTGAATTCAATGTTGGAAGGAATACTCAACCTCAGATTCATTGGTTCGGTTCTAAACAACAATTCAATTTTTAGCCGAACCAGTGAATCTAAGGTTGGATATTCATTCCAACCTTGAATTTACTGGTTGGGTAAAAATTTTTATGGAAAAATTTGGGACCTTGGAAAGTAGGGTCTTGGAATTATATATACCCAGTGTACTGGGATAACTGCCATCGTCACTCTTTATTTTTATGATTTGAATGTACAAAATTCACGTTCGATTTATTTATCATGGGTGTCAGGTGTGATCAATTCCATATTATCCCGTTCACGTTTACACTATAGCAAATTTTTCATTCTTAAAATACCACAAATAATAAGTTGATTGATGCATGTTCCATTGAAAACAAGTATGGAAATGTACATTAATAATGACTGAAGAATTATTTCATTGGAACATGACAACCGAAGCCGCTGGTGGCCAACCAGACAAGAGTTCATCACTAGTTGCAAGACAATTTGATGGGTTCCTTATTTATGAGCCCACGTCTAATTTAGGACATATGGTACATGGTATGTCTCAAACCTTAAATTTTAATTAAGAAGTTTCACGAACAAACAAGTAATTCACCTTTGATACTAACAGTTCCTATACATTACTGCTCTAAAATATATATGAAGACGATAAATTGCGGGATGTGTCTCAATTGATCAGGGAGTAGAATTTATATGTTAACCATTTCTAAACACAAAGCTCGATTCCAATAAAAATCGAACCTAGTTCCACAAAACGATACACCTGTGATATTATGTATGTAAACGGAAACAATTAACTATCAATCAAGTCCAGAACGATTTACTCCACCCCCATATATTAATAGTAGCAACAACCAGCAGCACTATCGAAAGTGGTCTATCTTGAAGCCAATATTAGACAACATTATCAAAGTCCATTACCCCCTAAATCAAATTTGGAATTTAAGTATTACACATGTGTTAGAACAGTAGCCACGTGTACCAACCACAAGGGTCCCTCTAGGTAGACCAAAATGTCCTTATTTCCATTGTATCATGCATGTCCCCCCTTAGAACATGAAGGACATTTTGGCCACCTTCCATAATTAGCACTATATATAACATAAATTCACTGTTATTGCTCTGCATCCTTTTCTTACCACTTCCATTGTTGATATTCTTGTTTTTCCCACAACAAAAATCTCATTTTAAAAGGTCCATATATAAATAGTGGTAAAATAATAAAAATATTAAAGAAAAATGGAGATTATTGTGATAGTAGAATGTGAATGTTGTGGGTTGAAAGAAGAATGCACCAAAGATTACATAAGAAAAGTGGAGGGGGAATTTGATGGGAAATGGCTTTGTGGGTTGTGCTCAGAAGTTGTGAGAGATGAATTCAAGAAAGGGAAAAAACAATTTGTTGATATAGGAGAAGCTATAAATGATCATATTTCATTTTGTGCTAAATATAAGAATAAGAATCCAGCAACTCTTCTAGCTGATGGCTTGAGACAGTTGATGATGAGAAGAAGGTGTTGAGTGTTGTACACATCAAATGTTTCCTTATTAAACTTTCAATACTTCAATAATGTTACAAATGCTTGAGTTAATCGAATAACTTAGTGGAAAAAAGCTCTTGTCAATGATCAGAAGGTCCTGGTTCGGTAATATTCCAAATGTTCAATGCATTTTCTTGTTATTAGTAATTAATACATTTCAAGAGCATGTAAGTGGACATGATGACATTGGTGTTGAAAATGATGATATTATACAACAAACATTCATGGCCATATTTTATCAATTTATCTTGATACTATATCTTTAAAAAAGAAATTAATTTTAGTAACGAAGTGGAATGTCATAATCAAAATATGAAATGTAAAAATTTTTGTTTAGCATATATAATTTCGTTGCTACAATAATAGAGATCATGAAGTTATAAACTAATTGCTAGAAGAATTTGTGTGCTTACTCCATATAGTTAGCATGCATACATAACTAAAGGGTAAATTAGGAATCTCACTCCCTCCCTACTACACGGAATACGCTCACCTCACTCCCCTTTCAATAATCCACCTTAATATCTATACCCATTAGGCCATTATGTAGTTTCCTTCTAACACCAAATTAGTCTACATTAATTGATCTTCTCATGCTCAATCCCTACCCCTGCTGGCTCAATCCTTTCCCCGCCCAACTGCTAGATATATCCCCACCCATGCCACTCCCTTATTCAATCGTTCATCCTCACCCGCCACCCCCCCCCCCCTATATTTCTGTACTACAAATTGACCTCAAGTGTTATAAGTTGAATATTTACGCTATCTTTCATTAAAATTTAAAATTTGTCAATTTTAATATGAAAATCTCCAAAATGACCGATTTAAGTAGTTCGGGGGCAAGTAGACCGGTCTTGAAAGTTCGGAGGACAAACTGATGATCACTAAAGTTCATAGGTGCAAGAAGAATTTAAGCCAAAACGTTTCAAACTATGTTAATAATAGAGTCCAAACATGTCTTGCAAGACTTGAATCCATGATCTCAACTTCAATCAACTAAGCTAGACTTTTATTTTATATACTTTCACTTTTAATATTATATATATCACAAAATCCTAAAATCATATAATATATATATATATATAGATATATAGATATCGATATTGAAAAACTTAGAAAGGCCACCTCTAGGTCCGTGTCCGTTCTTGGGTGAAAATGTAACTTTGCATCTAATGGCACTACTATTTCAGTGTGGAAAAATCATGTGAGAGATAATTATTAGACTTGATAAATAACCCATTTCCGGAGTAATTCGAAACCCGTTTAGTGTGGAACTCGAGATCCATCGGCAAACTTACTATTAACTTAATGTTCTATATCTATTCAATTATTGCCTAAAACCGTTTGACTTAAAGTCTAATAAAAATTTTAAAAATACATAATAAATCTTTTTTAAAAGAACTGCATTTGTTTATTACTCGAAAGAGAAAAAACCGGTAATTTACAAATAGGGGAAAGAGGCATATTACCAGCAATACCGTCTGCCCATATAAACTGTTTTGCTGACTTACCAACTTTCCATTTTCTAGTCTTGTTAAGCTTCCTCACAAATGGGGAAAATGGGTGGATCTCTCTTTGATCTTGAAAAAGCCCTTCGTTCAAATAAGGTGCCTTTTCTTTTCTTTTTCTTTTAACTTTTTTTCTAACTAATTCAACTTGTAATTGATGAAATGAACTGTTAATTTCAAAAAAATTGTTTTTGTATCAATTTACTTCAATTTTAAATTGATGGGGTTTATCTTAAATACTTTTGCTTTTTTCTTCAAGAAAATTGTTGCTTTGTTAATGTACTTCACTTTTATATTGTTGGGGTTTATCCTTTTCAATAAATTGTTGTTTTATTGATTTTCAATTCTTGCTACTATTCTGTAACTATTATAGTTGTAATCACTCTGTTTTTCCTTCTTTTTCTTGCAAGTGATGAAATGGGTGTTTTCTTTCTGGAAGAAAAGCTGTTGTTTTATTAATTAGCTTTAATTTAATCAATGGGTTTAATCTCAAACATTTTTGTTTGCATATTTCAGTTACTAATTATCTAGAACCCAGTCCCACATTGATTATTCAAGAAATTCCCGATTTATTAATAATATCTGTTTTTTTTTGTGTAAATTAGCGATGAGGTGAGTTTCGAACAGGACTTTCCGGTCTCTAGCAAGAGGCTTAATGCTATTCGATTAACTCAATAATATCTGTTTTTAGTATGGATCACATGGATTATTAACATGATATTGTGAAACATCCCCGGTTAATGTCACGGGTTTAAGTAATTGATGAAATGGCTGTTAATGTATTAATGTTAAGTACCTTTTCATGAACTGAATCTCGTTAGATTCTGGTATTTGTTTGCATCCATTTGGAATTGAATGTTTTGAATTTTGTTTATTTTTTAGTACATTTATTAGTTTTAATTTTTTATGGTCTAGGAGAATTCGATGACACTGGAAGAGAAAAACATAATAAAGGAATGTAAGGCACAGGCTTTGAGCGGCTTGACCACTGGTGCAGCTACTGGCACTATTGTCACCTGGTTAGGTATGTATCTGTTTTCTGAGTTTTTGTAAGAAGAGTATACTTGTTCGATTTTGTGTCGGAATTGTGTGTGGACCTTCCATAAATCTAGTGTTCGACTTTTCGATTTCCAACCTTGGGATTTGGAAAAATTACCACCTATATATATCCGGAAGTTCAAACTTGTGGCGTATAAGCAAACAACTCTATTTACACACCATTCTAGCAAATCCCGCTAGCTATGCCTTTAGGGTATCACTTGAAAACTGCTTAAGCAACCTCGGGAAGTCAACCCAAGCGTTCAAGATCAACACAAACCTTGAACCACCCATAGCTACCAACCAGAAGTGTTTAGCAATCTCGCTAGGAATCCTAACTTAGATGAAGACACTCTTGAACAAATTTATCTCTCAATGGATGCATAAAGAGCGTTATAATATAGCTATATGAAAATCACTCACAAATCAAATGCTAACTATGTATACGAGACATTATCTTTTGTTTTTGACAGTTAAAAACTAAAGATAGTTTTTTTAGTAGAAATGAGTTAGTTATTTTGAAACATAATGATTTAGGTTTATGTAGGTAGCAAAAAACACACGAGGAAATGCACGATTAGAGATTTCCATGCAAACGTTTATGAATCACATAAGAGCAAAGACTAAGCTAGACGTTTGTCTCGACGTGATTGTTGTGCCAACATGCCAAGTAGTGGCACATTGTAGAAGTCTCTTAACCGAGCATTAATGTTGCTTCATAATTTGTTATAATCGAAGTAAGAAGTACTGACTCTCTAGTCAACAAACTCTCCCTTTTTGATCAACAAATTAGTTTATGTTAAGGAGAAGAAAAAGATTACAACTTAAAAGCAAAGCTCGCTACCAACATAAGATTTCATGTTTATTTATGCAGTGACAATATGATCATGAACAATAAACGAATTAAGAAAATCTTGTTCAATGGTTTTAACTATCCTACCATGTTGCCCCTAACTTTAAGAACGACGTCACTATAAGTTTTACCAAAAAGCACCGCAACAACGATGTAGAACCACTTAACCAAGTCCTCATAAATTGAATGCTTAAAGACTTAAAATTTGTTCCAATTTTGAAAAACTAAGTTGGACCACGTGCATGTACCTTACAAATCGATTTCCTCACGAAGTCCTCCAAGGTGGAGTTTGCTCGAGGCAGGAATTCTAAGAACATGTATGTTGTATACTTGTGTTGATCATCTGTCCGTATACTATTTCGTGATCATATTGTCACTGCACAAATATACATTGAATCTTATGTTGAGGGGAGCTTCGCTTTTGTGTTGCTATTTTTTCTTTCCCTTAGCGTTGTTATAACAAAAATGAGAGTTTGTTGATTGTAGAGTCATTACTCTTTATTTTGATGATAACAAATTATGACTTACCACTGCTACAGGTTAAGTGACTTCTATAGTGAGCCACTATTTGACATGTTGGCACCACAATCAAGTCGAGACAAACGTCTAGCTTAGTCTTTTCCTTGTTCTTATTAGATTGCTTTGTACTTTAGAGTGTTGTTTTTAAAAATGGTCAAACTTTTTTAAATTGTAAAAATTATTTAACTTACTTGATTTATAAACTTGAACTTGGTTGTCCTCATTTGATTATTATAATATCAAGTTAAAATGACTGTCATTTCTATATTAAGTCAAAAGTTAGGGGATCAAACATGGAAACGATGGGGTGTTCATAGTTAGGGAAATGTATTTGATGTATATGTCGTTTGATTTAATGTATCGTTATTCATATGTATGATCCCACTTATTGCCAAATCAGAATCAAATTGGCAGGATGAGGATGGATCTTATATGTTAGCATTTAGTACCGGTAGTCCTCATTACGAAGTAGGATTGCACCCACCTATCATACGCAGTATCTCTGCTGGACTAATCCATCCTACACGCATTCCATCCCCCCCCCCACCCCCCACCCCACCCACCCTCTTTCTTTTGTGTGTCAACACTAAGGCATGGTCATTGCCAACAAGTAACAGTTACGCATGCTTACCTGAAGTTTGTTTTGGCAGCTACATGGAAGCTGAATAGAGTGACTCGGATTTGTCTTAGCACAGGTATGCAACTTATTTTTTCACTGATCTCATTTGGTATCCATTTGTGTTTCTCTGACCTCATAAAAATTTAATGGCAACCTCGTTCAATTTAATTCAAATTTGTGGCTGGTGGTGATTTCTAAAAATTTCAGGACCAGCCAATTCCATTGCACAATGCACAATACATTCTTTGATGGCTCGGTTTACATATTTTGAGATTATAGTCTGATCACTTCAGTACTCATGTCAATAACACCAGCACTCTGGCCTTGTTTTGTTCATGTATCTGAGTTTTGTTTAAATCACCTCAAAAGCACGAGGCCCAAATACAATGTATAGGATTACAATTCCCAAGTACTTAAAGAGTCAAGAGTCAGGACACAAATTTAATGAGGGTAATGTTGTAACACTCTAAGTTTGAGGGAAAAAAAGATCGAGCATGTGAGAAAGCAAAATAGGAAACTTCTGTTTCAAAATGAACTTCAAAGATGTAGCAACATGCTGAATGACATAACAAATATAATCGGTTAACTTTTGTAGTAACTGGAAACTTAACATTGTAAAACTTGTTATGTAAATAAATAAACTTAATTTGTTTTTAACTTCAAATGCCTAATTAATAAGCTAACTACATTTGTTATGTTACTAACTAATTTATTTATTTATTTACTTATCTTATGATCATTGTCCTGTCTTAGTAAATGGTGTTCATTCCTTTTAAAGTGGGTTTTACTATACAGGAGCTTGTGGTGTTCTCGGTTTGTGGTGGTTTGAAAGGTCCCTAGATTCATGTGTTGACCATATCCTGTCAATGGATGGAAAACGAATTAAAGATGAAATGGCAAAAATGTGAGTTATTTATTCAGATTGGCATTTTCAATTTTTTTTTCTTTTTCACATCAACCATGTGTTAATGATTATTTACTCCATAGAGCTTATGCCTATCGGCCTCATTGCATCGAGTGCTGGCATTCAACAATGACAGATTAATTACCTATGTGCTTCCTAGGTGATAAATGAAAATAACTCCGTGAGGCTTCATTCGGTACACATTTTTACATTTGAACAAAATGTTTGCACTTCAATGTTAGATCAATTTAAGAACGGTCTCCTGTTTTCATGAATACAATAGGAAGTGGCATGAGTAGTTGGACAGCTGTGTTCATACAATAGAGAGGGGGGGGGGGGGGGGGGGGTGGGGGGCGGTCTTGCTCTATAAGTAATATCCTCGTTACCCTTCTACCAAACAATATCATTGAGGACTGCTTACCTCCTCCACAACGTATCTCCCCTTCCGTTCTCCTCCTGCTTGTATACTTAACATACCCTAAACTATCTCTTATCATAGTGTAGTGTAGTCATTGGCCAGTAGGATTTTCTGTATTTATTCCTGTTTTCTCAATATCTCTTCTCGAATTGTTTACTTGTGACAGAGTATTGAGGAAGTATACGGATAGTCCCTCTGTAATGCAGCGCGTCTCTAAACATTTTTACTCAGAGAATGTCTATGATGATTCTTCATCAGATCGGCCAAAATTAAGGTGGCGTGTGCGTACCGTTTCCTCAGATGCTGTGGCTTTTGAGAGGATGAGAACTCATGTTGATGATCCTGATAATGGGACAACGTCTCAGGAAAAGAGAACTGCTGGAGAGAAGACGAAAATGCTGCAGAAGCAAGCCTATGTGAGTATACATTCTTTGCCTACAATAGTTCGTACCGGTAGTCTTATTATTACGTACTATCACTAATTTTCTGCTTTGTAGTTCCTCTCCTCCATGCCTCTATTGCAGCCTCCTTCCATTTTTATTTACTCCCAAGCCTCAATGGTTATTTCCTTGTGCTCAATACTTGATACTTAATCTGCAGATGAGAACGTCAATTGATTCGATAGTTGATCCTTTCGATTATGTATTTGGTCTTCCACAACCTATGACGGAGAATCATGAACCGAGTGCTTCTAGTGTGCCGCCTGCACCAAGCGTACGAAGTCAGAGGAAGTCTCGTCGCAAGCATCGGAAGCAGCAGCATGAAAGTTCTGAAGATTAAACTACATCGCAACAACCTCGTTGAGATCATGTCTACCATGCATAACTCAATGTATTGTAACTTCGTGAAAATGATAGTTTAGGCTATTCCTATTACGTATCCATATTAGGTGTATATTTTTGCGAGATGAGTGTATATTCTGACTATTTGATAAAAACATGGGTACTTTTGTGATATACTTCGACCAACCTTGGAAGTTCCATATAGATGGGCAGTCTTCTCTTTTTAATATTTTCCTCTCCCTTTTTCCTTAAGCCATTTGAATCAATTGGAAATAATCCTATGCTAATAATGGCAATAAGATCCAATAATCGCCATGTTCGTCGTACCTACAAATGTAATGTACTTTTTCCAAGAAAATGTGGCAATTAAGGTTTAAGTTCTTAATCGGGACATTATTTGAATACTGTACAATATAAGTACATTAACAATAACTAATTGTAAGCACACCAGCTACGAGATTAGGTCGAAAATGGCTTAGAGAATCATAATGTTGCACATATGGAAAAATCATGATGCAACTCTAATTTATTCTGGTTCAACGCCGAAGTGGTTTTCCAAAACTTGTTTGGAAGTCCTTCCGAATCCCTTTGCCACTTCTTTCATTTCATTGAACTTCTTTATCTCACCTTTTACCCGCTCTACCCTCTCCATAACAGCATCAAGCCATGCTGAGGAGTCTACATGTGATGCATTTGTTGAAAGATCACACCCATCCTTCTCAAGCTGTTCATATAAACTTTGAATGAGATTTTTTTGGGCCAGCAACCTTCCCTCAGCTAGGTTGTATTCACATTGTTGCGACTTCCTTAAATTGAGCAGTACCTGATCAACCTCATCTTCAAGCTTCGGGGATTCAATGCGTAAATCCAACTTTAGACCAAATGGCATCTGTGCTTCAGGTCTTGTATTTATATCCTCGTGTTCAGACTCAAGTATCATTGGACTGACGCCATTCTCTGACGAGCTTCCAGCTATCAGATTTTCAAAAGAAAGCAAAAATAGTAACTTATCCATTCAGGTCTCAGTACATAAAAATGAAATCAATCAGTTATGTGTGAAAAGCTTTCCCTCTATGCCAATGTACATTTGGATAGGACAGGACAATGTAGCTATTGCGTAATTCACTTTTCTCTTCAGTTGGTACTTCTCCAAGTCGCTTATAGTTGAGAAGTAATATTTTAGGTGGTACTAGATACTAGCAAATGATAATACACTACGCATCACTTAATTCAAAAAAGATGAAAAATCGCATGAGTCGGCTTAAGAATAAATGAGTGAACTCCTCAATCCAACATCATGTTAGCGGAGTTATTCCTCAGTCGAATCATGAGAGAAGGGTCTACTTGATTGTAATAGTTTCCCATTTTCATACCTTGCACTAGCCATTTGTAATACTCTCGTTTTTCATTCTATATGACATTGCACAAGTCAGAAGCATGCATCCATCATAGATATTGTGCCTGTATTTCACATATATTCATAGCAAGGTTTAAACGGAAATCATTATTATTGTCTGAGGTTAGAGAGAAAAATCACCTGCAGCTACCGATAGGCTATTTAAATGGCTCCAAATATCGTTAAGTTTAGTTCCTCTCTTGAGCTGACAAATAAGAGATTGGCCAAACAGTATAAATCCAGGGAACATATATATACTTCACTTTGAACTACAAACAGTGGCATTAAAGTTATCAGGAATGTACCTTCACTATGGCAGCTTGGATATTAAGTAACAATTGCTGGGCACATGCTTTCTGAGAATTGCGCAAAAGGCAAATACCAACACTCAGAATCTTTTCAATGCTATCCTGAGAATCAATTGTTTGACATGTGGCTACAAGCTTCATAACATGATGAAGTAGATCTGTTCTGGAATCACAACGCCTACAGTAATACTCTGCATCCAAGCCAATGCTGCCTCCAACTGTCCCAGCCATGTAACAACGAAGTGCACATTCTATATGAGCAATGTGCCCGCAAATGTATCCTCCATCCACTTTTGCTTCACATCTGATATAGCAGTAGCCATCATAATCAGAACTGGCAATCTTACAACAAATAATACAACAGCAGTATAGGCAGAATCCCGGTTCACTGCAACAAATGGTGCAGGCCATAAACTCTACAGGAGTATTCCCTGATTCAACCAAACTGCTGCATGTTCTATTTCCGGCTTTACAGCCCACTGAAGCAAGGTCACGAAAATCTGAATTCTCTGCAGCTTTGTCTGAAGATACAGGACCGTCTTGATGACCTAAAACATGGTTTACAACATGACAATTTATGGGAAAATTATATTGAATCATAAAAGATAATGTCAAGAATAGATATGGTGGGAACTGGGAAGAGAAACTTAAGGAACCTTGATGAAGGCCAACTCCCATAACAAAACTAGAGTAACAGTCAATTAATCAAGAAGAACTCATTGACCTTTATAACTTAGAGAACAGGTAATGCTAAATCCAAATGAACGAATTATCTTTGAAGGATAAGGCGTGCTTTAGAAAACCTAACTACGCCAGGTGGATATCTTTAAAATATTCATTTTATCTTCGTAGAATTATATTCATCAATGCAAATGCATTTGTCAAAAGCATTTGATAGGTACTTCATGGCCTATCTGATTCTAAAGACAACTAAAACTACATGCTTAAACGAGAAACCAGTATCCTCTTAACATGTACAATATGTCCATATTAGCAAAATACCCCATAAAGAAATGTATACTATCTATCTAAGCCATTTTAGAAACATTGTAGAACTAGATCATGCTATAGCATGAATATGAAAGAGCTGAAGCTTAATATCGCTGCCAACCTATATCATTAGATAGCTGTTGTGATGGAATCTTCCAACTAAAGGAGTCAAAAAATGCATTCATATCTGCTCCAGGACATATAGACCGAACATAATGTTCAATAGAGGTCTTGCTCGCAAGAGGATATGTCTTTCGTGGACCACCACGGACAAGATTTGTAGGAGGATACAAGTATCTGTCTTGATAGTATCCATCACTTCTTAATCTTCTTCCAGCTTTCCATCTCCACTTATCGCCAGGATTAGGCCAATTTACGGGAGCATAAGGCAACCCCTCACCTGAGTCACCAATCGAAACAGGATAGAGTTGAAGCCCATTGGTCGTTTTCAAAGGTGCGGTACGATCACTAGAAGGAGGAGTCTGGATATCCGTAGACTCCATCTGACATACTAAAAGAAGTAGATAAGAACTCACTAACAGCAAAACAATAAAAACATAAAACTCAAAAACCATCAGAGCTAGAAAATCAAAGTTAATAAGAAAAAACATACAAGTGTTAGATGTTTAGTTGTATCATATATGCGTACATAATGGACGAAATGATCTAAATGGACAAAAACAACTGGGGCAAATATATCCGTAATTCCATGTGGTATTAATATGAACCCCATTTGAAGCTACCATTGACAAACGGATTTAAATAATGCATCATGACTTAAGAATGAAAATGCCACTCTCAAGAAATTGTTTCCATGGGTAGGCATGCAAGCTTAAAGCGACGCAAAGGCTCATACAGTAGACTAAAAACTGTTCATCAAATGCTCCTCAATATATATTATAAATGTTAAATTATTAAACAGTATTAATGATATCTACGATCACATTAAACATTCTAATGGAAATGCTCAAATCGACTCGAGTGCTCACTTTAGTCAAACCAAGTCAAGTCTAATTGAGTATACATATAAGATGGGGGAATCAAACTGTAAAATAAAACTTCATTTTCAGTTTTGCCATTAAGTCAACTGTGTAAGGCCAATTCGAAAACAAATTAAGGTTTCCTCCTGTCACTCCTCTACAGGCAACCCATGGTAGGCAAAATAATGATCAAAATTTTCCTCTTCTCAAGTGAACATGTACAAGCTGCATGCTTCTAGTTCACCATTTTCCATTTAATTTAGATAACTAAGGACTCTAGAAGACTATGATGTTCAATAATACCAGACCTCATTATCTGATGCACCAAATGCAATCATCTTCCTAAAGCCAAATACTACAATTTCAAGATGAAATATCTAGGACAAAACGAGTGTTAGACATACAGGCATACATCATTGATCACTTAGCTTCATGGTATTGATATATTTTCATCAATTATTAAAAAACATATATATAAATACTCAACAATAAATTTAAAAATCAACCAAAAATGTCCAAACTGGACAATCTTACATGTAATGAGTACCAAGCAAAAATCTTTTAGCATCATGGTATAGATATATTCATCAAACATGAAACAAACATGAACCTATATATTTAGTCGAATTTAAACATCAACCAACAAAACTCAAACCCCACTAAAGAAAATATAATTTCTTGATTGTTTAGCCTCATGGTATTTGACAAATTCTCATCAAGTATTATACAACCACATAAGTGTTCACATTTACAACACAACCAACAAAATTTAAAACTGGAGGATATCAAATATAAATCATTCGTCTTAGCTTCATGGTATTGATATATTGTCATCATTATATATAAACACAAATATGAATACTCCTTCATTGAATTCAAATGTCAACCAACAATCAACAAACCAACAAAACTCAAAACTGGACAATCTATATCTTTACATGAATCTTTTAGCTTTATGGTATTGATATATTATCATCAAATATTGTACAAAAAATAATTGAAAGAAATACATTAAGTTCAAATTGAAACCATCCAACATAATTCAAAACTGGACAATCTTTTTTGACATGTAATAATAAATCTAGAGCATGAATATTATAGGTTGATGGTAGAGCTCACCCATAGTCACATCAAACACACAAACACCTAATGAACCCAAATGGGGTTTGCTGTTCTGTAACCGGAGGGGGGGGGGGGGGGGGGGGAGGAGTGTCTTGGGTCAGGTTCTCACATCGATGAGGGCGTTTTAGGAAAGTGTTGTAACTGTTGACTGATCATTAGTAGCTACAAATCTACTCACTCCGTCCCTAAATTTAACACTCATTTAGTTAAAATAAAAATATCTTTTTTGGTTTCTTTTTTACCAAATTAAATAAAAAAATATAAAGGAAAAACTAATGTTATTAGATAAATTTGAATTTTCATTAAATTTTATGCAAAAATAAATAAGTGTTACATGGAAATAAAATATTGGTTGTTAACATCTGAGGTGGAATTTGCTATACACACATATAATGAGATAGTGTTCTTAGGTTAAATTACTATTTTACCCCCTAATATCTCCTAATTGTTTGAAGTGCAATTGGGAACAAAATAGTCATTTTACCACCTAAAAGGCGTGTGGATGTGCCTACCATCCCGTACTCATAGTGGTCTGCAATTAATTAAATCCACTTAACTTTAGAGTTCTCGTGATAAAAAATAGTTCATTTGCCTCTCATAGGACACTATTTGCGAGTGCATATATAGTCTGTTAGAAAACACAATAATCTTAGAGGGAGAGTGAATAAGGTTAACAATAAGGCTGGCGATATTGCCAGAGCAATTTTTATTCTGCCACAGCAAAAATTGAACATGTCTATATTTTAACCTTTCAAAAATTGAGGCAATTTGCGATCTCAAAAGCGATTCTCGCCTAAATTCATCTTCACTGGCCAAAAACTCATTTCTCTTCACAACTGTTTTCAATTGCTCCAACGAAGTACTCGCCCAAATCGCCTCAGCTTTCTTACACTACGTTAAATTAAAATTAAGGAGGTGGAGAGGAGAGAGTTGTTGAAATAGAAGGACTCCAATGTACAAATAGATACGAACGTACAAATTTTATGCATAGGGTACAACTCGTGAAGCACACTATTAGATGTCCAACTTCGGAAGCGCAGAGTACAACTCCTTTATGCATGTTGGCTCCTCAAATGATGGCTCACGCGCCTGTGAGGGTAGACGCTAATCGAGCGGTCCCGGGTTTTCCAAATCGAGTATCGAGTAAAACAATTACTCGAGTATCGCTCGATAAAGATGCGAGCGGATAACGGACCCGGATTTTTCGAGTCTGATAACGAGCGAGTTCCGAATTACCCAATCCTTTAACATCATTACTAATTTCCTTAACTGGATCTCTTTGATGTTGTCGAAGCTAAAAATAAATAGACATTCAAATAAGGAAATTATTGGAGAAAGAAGAAAAGTAAAGATTAGGAAATTTGCTAGATTCAACGTAACGAATTATTACCAATTAAGATTGTTTTCTTGAAAAGTAATTAACAAAAAGTAAGTAGGTAATTTATTAATGTGACTTATTCTTGAATAACAATTATTTCCTATTATGTTTTAGCATAGTAGTCTATAAATAGGAATTTGTTAGTTCATTATTTGTTGTACTCAAATATTTTAATCAAAATAAAATAGTCTACAAGAGTTTTGTGAGGTTTGCTCGATTAATTCTCACATTTACCACACAACACCACAATGACTTTGATTCCACGACACCATATTGTTTCGTCCGATAGATTTAAAAAACCAAACCACAAGAATGTGGCTCAGTTCAGCAGCTTATTACAACCTGTGAGCGATAATTATCGTCGTTCTCATACACAGTTGTGTGAGTTGAAGAAGTTGATCAAATTTGCTAATGTTGTTCTACTAAATTTGAAAATAGAAGTGAAATTGGTTTGGGAAACTGGTCTCATAGTCAGCAAACACGAAGACGAGAGCCCTGCACACAATGACCAACTGTTGGTTGAGATGGGGATTGTTGAGCTCTCACTGGAAACCTGCGAGGGGCTAAGAATCTACGTTTTTGCTGACTATGAGACCAATTTCCCAAACCAATTTCACTTCTATTTTCAAATTCAGTAGAACAACATTAGCAAATTTGATCAATTTCTTCAACTCACACAACTGTGTATGAGAACGACGATAATTATCGTTCACAGGTTGTAATAAGCTGCTGAACTGAGCCACATTCTTGTGGTTTGGTTTTTTAAATCTATCGGACGAAACAATATGGTGCCGTGGAATCAAAGTCATTGTGGTGTTGTGTGGTAAATGTGAGAATTAATCGAGCAAACCTCACAAAACTCTTGTAGACTATTTTATTTTGATTAAAATATTTGAGTACAACAAATAATGAACTAACAAATTCCTATTTATAGACTACTATGCTAAAACATAATAGGAAATAATTGTTATTCAAGAATAAGTCACATTAATAAATTACCTACTTACTTTTTGTTAATTACTTTTCAAGAAAACAATCTTAATTGGTAATAATTCGTTACGTTGAATCTAGCAAATTTCCTAATCTTTACTTTTCTTCTTTCTCCAATAATTTCCTTAATTGAATGTCTATTTATTTTTAGCTTCGACAACATCAAAGAGATCCAGTTAAGGAAATTAGTAATGATGTTAAAGGATTGGGTAATTCGGAACTCGCTCGTTATCAGACTCGGAAAATCCGGGTCCGTTATCCGCTCGCATCTTTATCGAGCGATACTCGAGTAATTTTTTTACTCGATACTCGATTTGGAAAACCCGAGGCCGCTCGATTACCCACTCGTTTGTTTTTTATACGTTATATTTATATAATATATATGTTATACTTTAACCATAATTAATTTCATTGACCAATATAATCAACGATTCTTTGATACATATAAAGGGAGAATGCATTTAGAACAGTAAAATTTCGTCTATGAAGCGCGTGTGGCACACGCGTGTCGTCTACCCCACAGGCGCGTGAGCCATCATTTGAGGAGCCAACATGCATAAAGGAGTTGTACTCTGCGCTTCCGAAGTTGGACATCTAATAGTGTGCTTCACGAGTTGTTCCATATGCATAAAATTTGTACGATCGTATCTATTTTAATTTTAATTTAACGTAGTGTAAGAAAGCTGAGGCGATTTGCGATCTCTAAAGCGATTCTCGCCCAAATTCATCTTCACTAGCCAAAAACTCATTTCTCTTCACAACTGTTTTTAATTGCTCCATCATCCTTTCAATGAAAAAATCAACCCTAAGTTTCATCAACTCATCAATTCGTTGGATAATTGTCTTCTTCACATTTTTTTTCCATCTCCTACATCTTCTTTTAAATCAAAAAAATAAATTCACCAACTAATCTATTGCACCTATCGGGGATCCTTGTGAGCTAAATTTGTTTTCTTTGAGCAATCGTGTTTAATGTATGCCAGGAACATGTAAGTTCGTATTTCATTACACATTAATTTAACTGGATTATTTTTTTTCACATTCTAAACATTTAAATCAAAAAATAAATTCAAGTGGGATGATCTAACTGAAAAAATTGGTAATAAAGTCTTCTTTATCGACTGTTGAGTTTTAAATTGAAGTGGTGCATGAATATTTCATACTCCTGTAGTGAAATATGTAGCTTACAAGAATGTAATTAGAGAGCAGAAATTGGCTATGGAACTCTGAAGCGAGACTTCTACTTGTCAAAAATTGATTAATCTCGTGCTAATAGCTTTATTGAAGAACGGCTCAAGAAGGTATTTGTGATCTGTCAACAGAGGCATTCTGGGCTTATTAATTTTATCAGTACAAAACTCAACTTGCTTCTTATATTCTGTTCCGTTTTATAATGTCGTCGTCTTTTCTGCATAAACAAAAGCTTTATGGGATAGTTGATGACCAGCAACCAACCCAGTTTGTACGCCAATTTCGTTAGACAATACCGTCGCTGAAAACGCTAGCGATAACAAGCCTTTCCTATCCAAAGATGTACTCGCAGCCAAGTACGAAAAGGATGCCATCAGTGATTTGATGAAGAGACGAACAAAGAATCAAGAGATATTTTGCACCTCCTAATATAAAGATTTTGCAGTTAGACCCGGGCATTGATAAATCTAAATTTTGGTCCGGCGATTGCCGGGCCCTTATAACTAGTAATAGCATAAATAGAGACATACAACAACTATGTCTATAGATAGACTCTAGATAGAATTGATGAATGCTTTGAAAATTGGGATGAGCACATAGAGTATATATGTTTGATTTTGGGGCCATGTATGCCACCTTATACTCATCCCTCCATCCCTAAATATAAAATCTATTTAATTTTTCACAATTTCTAAAAAAATTCAAAACTCTCCTACATTTCAAATTTTCCTTCCAATATTTTGTCTTACAAATAAATTTTAATTTAAGAATTATCTAAAAAAGAAAATGATTCTAAAATTAAGGATGAAGAAAATAATAATTTAGCAGCACTATTAATGACATTGCAGAATATACAGAGGCAAAAGTCTTTGTCTAACCAGCCTTAGATAATAAACTTTATTTTCAATTGTAATAAAACTATATGCACCTTAAAAGTGTAAATATATAATAATGGCATGCATGTAGTATTATCATATTAAATTAGAAAACGACGAGTCCTCACGTCTCTAAAATGGATGATGTGTAAGCAAGCCTTAAACATGTAATGAAAATTACATATATATCATCAATTCTCTAAAAAATGAGGGAATTGGTGATTTGGTTTCGGTAAGTGGGTTATTATTGTACTTTGATCCTAGTAAATAATAGGGATGTGCAAATGGTCCCTTAGGTGGCTAGCGTATTTAGTCACTAGTTTAAGACCTACAATAATTTAGGGTGTTTTTACAATTTTGAGACAATTTGGGAGTGGTTATGCAATTTTAAGACTTTTCTTAAACCTATAACTCTTTTTTTATTTTTCTCAAAGATTTTTTTTCGATTTTTTTCCTATTTAAAAGGATTCGATTTTGGTAGTTGTTTTAACTAAAAGTTTTGGTTTTGGCAAAAAATGTTCGGTTTTCATAGTCTTTTGGCAAAAAGGTTCGATTTTTATCGCTATTTGGCATAAAGTTTTCGTAGTTTGCCAAAAAGGTTCGGTTTTCGTAGTTTTTTTTACAGAACGGTTCGATTATGATAGTTGTTTTGGAAAAAAAAGTTTGATTTTGGTAGTTTTTTTTTGCTAAAAGATCCAATTTTAGCAAAAATATTCGATTTTGGTAGTTGTTTTGGCTAAATGTTCTGATTTTAGCAAAAAAAAAGTTCGATTTTGATAGTTTTGGCAAAAGTGTTCGATTTTGATAGTTTTTACAAAAATCAAACGTTTTGCCAAAACCGAAAGTTTTGGCCAGAACAGCTTCCAAAATCGGACCTTTTTGCCAAACTACTATCAAAATCGAACTTTTTCTAACAAAATTGGAACTTTTAGCCAAAACAACTACCAAATCGAACTTTTTTGCCAAGACAATGATCAAAATTGGATATTTTTTGCGAAAAACTACCAACATTGAATATTTTTCCAAAACAACTATCAAAATCGAACCGTTTTGTAAAAAAAACTACGAAAACCGAACTTTTTTGGCAAACTAAAAAAACTTTTTGGCAAAGAACTATCAAATCGAACCTTTTTGCCAAAAATCTACGAAAACCGAACCTTTTTGCCAAAACCAAAACTTTTAGTTAAAACAACTACCAAAATCGAACCCTTTTTACTGGAAAAAAAAAGTCAAAAAGAAAATCTAGAAAATAAATCGAAAAGAAATCTAAATTAAAAAATCAAAAAAAAAAATCAAAAAAAGAGCTATGGATCAAGCAAGGTCTTAAAATTGCATAACCACACCCAAAATTGTCTTAAAATCGTAAAAACACCCCAAATTAACGTAGGTGTTAAATTAGGGACCATTTGCGCATTTGTGTCATTTACTAGTTACTAGGACCAAAGTGCAACAGTGACCGACCAAATCAGCAATTCCCTCTCTGAAAAATAGTAACTAGCATTTAAAGTGATTGATATTATAATGAATTCGTCGTAATTCTTGACCCGACTCGCCAAAATTGGGCGGTCCAATAACCTCAAGCTCGTCGTTGTTCATCGCTTCTATGTACTTATGTAGAGTTAAACAATGTTACTCTCTCGCAACAACTTGTTGTTCATCACTAGTGACATATATTTTATGTTAAGATACACATTTTATAAATTTTATCAATTAATTTTAAAGTAAAACTCATAAACTGTTAGCATTTACTATACGTTAATATAATTTGCTAGACGAAGAGCATCATGGTAGAGCATTTACTCAACTGGTCAATATATAATAAATTAATAATGTTATTATCTTCAATGGCTAATAATTGGAAGAAAAGAAACTAAAAGTTTATACATATACAGATAGATTAATGAATTGATACATGTATAAAGGTAGAGAAAAGAGCAGAGGAAAAGCTAGTAATTGCCCAACACCTTCACTTTCAAGCTTTAAATGGTTGGCACGTAATTAATTTATGTAATGAATATTAAATTAAAAAGGAGATCAAATATGGGTTGGGTTTGGTATATATGTATAAAATAATAGTGGTGTAACAAGAATCCCTTTCATCTTGGCATGTTTTGTCTCATGCAGATGCACCCTTTTGACCTGGTAATTAAATAAATTTGCTTTAATTTTTGTTATGTAAAATATTATTTATAAATGATATGCTCATTTAAAGCGTCCCCGCTTGGCTAGTCTATCGCCCAACAGAGGAGGTGAATTCGGGATGTGCCTCTAGCGGCTCGGTACTCCACCTCAAGAGTGCTCAGAGTAGGCTGGGTAACCACTCACAAGCAGATCCTCTCTTGAACAAATGCAGAGTTACTCATGCACCTGCCGTGGATCGAATCCATACACTTGTGAAGAAGCACACTCTTATAGTGAAACCCCTTACCATTTGAGCTATGCCCCGTGGGCGTCAGGGGCGAAACCAGGATGAAAATAAAGGGGGGTGCCAACTTCGAGAAAAATAAAATAGGGGGGCCAAAACAAATAAAAATAGTTAAAGTATCAAAAAAAGATGTTAAAAATGAACCTTGGAGGGCTTGAACCCATGACCTCTACCAATTGAATGAAGATTCTAACCAACTAAGCTACAGTTCTACTTAGTTTCCTAACACTTTTTAGTGTATATATCACAAAAATTCAAAAAAATCGTATATAGATGTAACGATATCGAAAAATCTAGGGGGGGGGCCGATGCCCACCCCACCCCTCCTTGGGTCCGCCCCTGGTGGGCGTGTAACGACCCGCCCCAGGTGGGCCCCCCTGAGGTTGGGATCGTCAGCAACATGTAACATCAGAGTCACCAGTCGATGGATGACAACTTAAAAATGACTTCATTTGATAAAATAGATAATATCCATCGTGGTGAAGTAACAACCACAAAAATACAACATCTGGAAAATACATCAAGTTTCAAAAAGATAGTTTTAGAATGACAACAATGATAGATATGTCTCCAAGACAACAAAACATCAATGAGAATGACTGCTGAGGACTCCTAGCCACCACCGTCTCACCTCCAAGCTCTAACGTTACGCAGCTACTAGACTTCAACGTTCAATTCCTTATAATCAACTGTCAATCTGGAGAAGGGGGTGTCAGCTATAAAGCTGGTGAACACTTAGCACACAGGTGGTGTATACCACACATTATGCCCATGAGTAAAGTTATACATGTAGAAGTGGATAGGGACAACTTACCTTCAATGATCTAACAACATACTAACATAAAAGAACAACGAAGTACACATAGTAATATAAGAAACGTCTATTAAAATAAGCAACATAATATCATCTCAATGTATATATACCATCTTCACAACTCAACGTATCAAATGTCATCTCAACCTTTATAAAATCAACTCATCAACTGTAATATCAACTTAATAATCCGGTTAAGGGGGCTATCATCCACATCAATATATGGGTTTAACAACGATCCACCCTTTTAGATGGTAATCATCCAGTCATATAGCTGGGTTATACTACAATCCATCTCTACAACAACAACTCGTCCTGCAGGGGAGACCCTTATGCCCGTCGACATAAAAGTTTTATCATAAGCGCCCTCCAGCCGAAACTGGGGTTTACTACTACGCGCTCCGGATATCTACTCAACATGTATTATAAGCGCCCTCCAGTGGAAACTGGGGTTACTACTACGCGCATCGTATATCAACTCAACATATCTCAACCAACCATGATAATCAACATTTCAATTCAACAACTGGACATGTCATATATCATCTTAACAACCAATTCATTATATGTCAAGTCAACTACTCATTTTATATCCATTTAACAACTCATTTTTATATCAATTCAATAACTCATTGTATCATGACCAACAATTTAACTAACACGTCATATAGAACCACAACATACATATATATAACAATTCGCATAAACAGAATGTATCGCATAAAACAACCGTGAGATAAGTACTCACCTGATGCTAGAGCAACTAGCGTACACCTATATATTCCTTGTGCGTCCTTCCTGAACTCCTAAATAGCGTAAGAGTGCATTAATAATCTACCGAGGTGTGAAATGACCATTCTACCCCTGTCTCGGTTTCCTTACTATTTATACCTCTCAAGGTTGGTTTCTCATATTAGGCTCACTCTCATGTATCCAAAAATATGCCCCAATGCATTAAATTATGTTTAAGGATAGATATCGTGTCGACTTGTAAAATGACAAAAATGCCCTTAACTTGTAAAATGACTGAAATACCCTTGGGCCTCGAATGTGCCCAACACTTGTTCAAATCATTTTGTAAATTCTCATATAATTATTTTATCTTCAAAAATACCCAAAAATCATAAGTATTCTGCCCATGGATGACTTTTGACTCACTTCTCCAATTTTCTCATTTTAAACTATGTATTGGCCACTTTAAATATCAAAAATCTCATTTAAGTGGTAAAACTCAATCTTATACACTCAAATAATTTTCATAAGTCCAAATATTCATTTTAAGGTTAAACATTCTGCCCAAATTCCATTTTTCACCCATTTATTATTTTTTCACCATTTAAACTCATTTAATTGCCTATAATTCATAATAAATAGTTAACCACTTCAAAAACTCATGAAATATTTTTCCAAAGTCTAAATATCATTTCTAAGTCCAAACTTACTGCCCATTCAAATATTTGTGTCCATTTGATATTTATTTCATTTAAAAGCATTTTCTAGCCCTTTTTATATCCTTAAATCAAAATAATTATCAATCTTCTTCAAAAATCATGAAATTCGAAACATAGGTCAAAAACACCTTCCACGTTTCTGCAAAAATACAT
This sequence comes from Echium plantagineum, assembly GCA_003412495.2. Classification (NCBI taxonomy): domain Eukaryota; kingdom Viridiplantae; phylum Streptophyta; class Magnoliopsida; order Boraginales; family Boraginaceae; genus Echium; species Echium plantagineum. Next base: position 40,814 of record QFAX02000468.1, read on the forward strand.
ATCACATATTTTAACACCAAAATCATTTTCGTTTCATTTAAATCCTCTTTTAACAATTTAATTAGTCAAAAATATCAAACGACCTTAGAAAAATGTAAGATTTATTTTACATGTTCACAATACAGTGGTAAGTTTCATAAAAATATCCATTTTCAGTTTCCTCTTCAATTAATACTCGTTTTGTATTTTATTTTAATTCTAGGCACTAAAAATATCAAAATACGGAAGAAATACCAAACAACTTTCAAAAATTCCCAGATTTGGTGTGTCGACTATTTTGGGCAGATTGTTGTCAAAAATAAAGTTTCAGAATTTTTGGACACGTTTAAGTATTTATTTCCCATTTAAAAACGAATCTAGCTATTAAACTTCCAAAAATCGTAGTAAATACAAAACAAATCCGATTTAAGAAATTCTTGTTGTCAGATTCTTCTATTTCAGAACTCTACGTGCTTATAAAATTTCAGAATTTTCTGGGCATATACAGTATACGTTTCGTATTTTCTCATAAAATAGGTATTTTTAGATCTAAACTTCTAAATAAAGATATAGGCCATAAGATAATCCAAACACCAACATATATCAACATTATACAACATATACTTGAGTTACAACATCATCCATGGGGTTATACTTAAGTTTTATTCTTAAAGATTCAATTTTGACCAAAGTCAACATCATGAAAACAATAGTTTAAAGCTTAAGAAATTATACCTTAGATGTATAGGAAATGTTCTAGTTTGTGCTAAGCTCCAAATCAAGAATAATGGAAGAAAATTGTTGAGTGTAAGGAGAGGGGAGGGAATCGGCTAGATGGAGGGAGTATGGTGGAGGATGTTTTTGTTGTTTGAAGATAATGAATGAGGATGAATGATGAGAGTATGCATGCTACATTTGTATAGGTGGTGGGAAGCTTACTTAGGAAGACTTAATGCATGGAGGACAAGTGTCCACAAAGAGTGGGCATCAAGTTTGACTCCAATTTGAGTTTGCTAAAGTAGTGGGGTAAAAGTGCAAATATAAAAATTTAAATTATCATCTAATGACATGCAATGCACACGCCCCACTTAATTTTATTCGACTACGACTCGATTTATTTTTCGACTAAAAATTCTACGTGTCTTACGATTTATGACATGTTACCTCTCTCGGGAAATAAAATAATATTTATTTAGCATGTCTACGGGACGGGTTATTTCATTTTACCCTCCTTACAAAAATTTCGTCCTCGAAATTTGTCACGACTTAAGTCTCCCAACGACATCACTCCATCACAACTTATCGCATAGATTATAACCATCTAGGCCTCTCAACTCGCGCACTTATATCACAAATCGACATCAACATATATCATAGGAACAAAACAATTCAAAGAGACATCACATCAAGACTCAACACACATAAAAAGACAATTCAATAACTAACCTCTACTCAAAGAGGGGTGGGTATAGGCTTCTTATATCCTCCTCTCGCTCCCACGTCGCTTCTTCGACGCGTTGGTTACGCAACAATACCTTAACTAAGGCTACTACTTTATTTCTCAATGTTTTCTCTCGACGATCAAGGATTTTCACCGGTTTCTCTTCATACGTAAGATCTTTCTCTAGCTCAACCGGTTGGGATTCGAGAATGTGGGATTCATCAGGAATGTATTTTCGTAGACACGACACATGAAAGACATTATGTATTCTATCGAGTTCTGGGGGTAAAGCTAACCGATAAGCAACTGTCCCAACTCTATCTAATATTTCGTATGGACCAATATAACGGGGACTCAACTTCCCTTTCTTACCAAATCTCAACACTCCTTTCCATGGAGAAATTCTCAAAAACACTTTATCACCTATTTCAAATGACAAGTCTATTCGACGGCGATCGGCATACATTTTCTGTCTATCCTGGGCAACTTTTAAGTGTTGTCTTATCAAATTTATCCTCTCGACTGATCTTTCGACCAACTCCGAACCATAGATTTTCCTTTCCCCTATCTCATTCCAATAAACTGGAGTTCTACACTTCCTCCCATACAATGCTTCGAATGGCGCCATCCCAATGCTAGCATGAAAACTGTTATTATAAGCGAGTTCTATCTTAGGCAACTCATCATCCCAATTTCCAGAAAAACTTAACACGCAAGCGCGTAACATGTCCTCCAACGTTTGAATAGTTCTTTCTGACTGACCATCCGATTGGGGGTGATATGATGTACTTAAACTCAACTTCGAACCCATCGCTTCTTGAAAACTTCCCCAAAACCTGGATGTAAATCTAGCATCACGATCTGATACAATTGTTAGTGGCACTCCATGCAACCGCACCACTTGATCAACATATAGCTTCGCTAACTGCTCAGGGGTATGGGTTGATTTGATTGGTATAAAATGTGCAGACTTCGAAAGTCTATCGACTATTACCCATATACCATCGTTCTTTCTTAACGTTCTTGGGAGGCCAAATACGAAATCCATAGTGATGTGTTCCCATGTCCACTCAGGGATAGGTAAAGGTTGCAACAATCCTGCTGGGTGTCTATGCTCAATCTTGACTTGTTGACATGTCAGACACTTAGATACATACTCAGCTATTTCTCGCTTCATATTAGGCCACCAATACGCCATCTTCAGCTCACGATACATTTTCGTACTACCAGGGTGCATCGTATACGAAGCACTATGAGCCTCTTCTAAAATTTCTCTTTTTAATTCATCCGATTGTGGCACAACTATCCTTCCATTCATCACTAAGGCTCCATCTTTTCTCACCACGAATTCAGTCTTAGTGCCACTCTTTACTTCCTCAATTATCTTTTTAATCTTTTCATCATTCTTCTGAAACTCTAAGATTCTTTCAATCAGTACCGGTCTAACCTTTATTTGAGCCAACAAACTCCCACTGACTCCAACGCCAAAGTTCACACCTAAATCCTTCATCTCATCCTTTGGTTCTTTCACTCTAATCTTGCGACTTAAGGCATCAGCGACCACATTTGCCTTTCCAGGATGGTACTCGATCGAACAATCATAGTCACTAATGAACTCCATCCATCTCCTCTGCCTCAAATTTAAATCCCTCTGTGTTGGCAGGTACTTTAAACTCTTATGATCTGTAAAGATCTGGCATGTAACCCCATATAAGTAATGCCTCCAGATTTTCAAAGCAAATACTATGGCTGCCAATTCTAGATCGTGAGTTGGATAATTCTTCTCGTGATTTTTCAACTGCCTTGACGCATAGGCTATCACTTTACCATGCTGCATCAGCACACAACCCAAGCCTTGATGTGAAGCATCACTATATACCACATATCCATCCAATCCTGATGGAAGAGTCAATACAGGAGCGATAGTCAATCTCTCTTTCAACTCATTAAAACATCGCTCGCATTCTTCACTCCAAACAAAAGGAACACCCTTCCTGGTCAACCGGGTCATTGGTATAGCAATTATTGAGAAGTCTTTTATAAACCTACGATAATATCCAGCTAAACCCAAGAAACTTCTTACTTCCGTCACACTTGTAGGTCGTTCCCAATTCATCACAGCCTCAACTTTTTGAGGGTCGACACTTACACCTTTTCCAGAAATTACATGACCTAAGAATTGTACTTTCTCTAACCAAAATTCACACTTAGAGAATTTGGCATATAACTGGTTCTGTCTTAATATCTCCAACACTATCCTCAAATGTTCCTCATGTTCCTCTTGACCACTTGAATAAATCAATATATCATCAATAAATACAACCACAAATTTATCCAAATAGGCACGAAATACACGATTCATAAGATCCATAAAAGCTGCAGGCGCATTCGTCAATCCAAACGGCATCACCAAAAATTCATAATGTCCATACCTTGTCCTAAAAGCAGACTTTGATACATCATCATCCTTAATCCTCAGCTGGTGATAACCTGACCTTAGGTCAATCTTAGAAAATATACGAGCATCCTTCAATTGATCAAATAAGTCATCAATCCTAGGCAACGGATATCGATTCTTAATAGTTACTTTGTTCAGTTGCCTATAATCTATACACAATCTCATTGATCCATCTTTCTTCTTAACAAACAATACAGGAGCACCCCAAGGCGAACTGCTGGGTCGAATAAACCCTTTATCCAACAGTTCTTGTAGTTGAGTCTTTAACTCCTTCAACTCTGCCGGAGCCATCCGGTATGGTGCCATGGACACTGGTGCAGTACCAGGTAATACTTCAATCGAGAATTCCACTTCTCTCTCTGGAGGAAGTCCTGGCAAATCCTCAGGGAATACATCCACGTAGTCCCTCACAACATAGACATCCTTCAATTCAATCTTATCCTTCTCTACATCAACTACATGGGCCAGATATCCAACACATCCTTTTCTTAACATCTTACGGGCTATTAGGGTGGAAATGAGGCAAACGGGCAATATCTTTCTATCACCAACAATACAGATTTCAGGCTTCTCTGCACTTAGTATTTTCACTTCTTTATTACGACAATCTATCACCGCATGGTGTTTACCCAACCAATCCATACCTAAGATAAGATCAAAATCTACCATCTCAAAAGGGAGTAAGTCTACTTCTAGTATTTGATTCTCGACACTTAAAGGACAATTCCTAAATACTTCAACGATTGTAATAGATTTTCCTACTGGTGTTTGAATCAAGAGAGGCACAGATAAAGGTTCACATAACACAGACATATGACGACAGAAGTCTAAAGATACGAAAGAGTGCGTGGCACCGGAATCAAATAAAACTTTGGCATCTAATCCACATAAACTTAAGGTACCTGTCACCACTCTAGGGATATTCTGGGCTTCCTGCTGTGTCATGGCATGAATGCGACCTTGCCCAGTTCCCACTTCAGTCTGATTACTAGCGACCACATTACTTCCCTGGTAACTCGCAGTACCTCGACCCTGATAACCACGGCCTCCACCACGATCTCCACGACTTCCCTGATATCCTCCTCGCTGCAGTGGAGCAATCTGACTAGTTCCTCTACCACCTCCTTGCAACTGAGGGCAACTATTAGCAAAGTGTCCTGGTTGCTTACATCGGAAACATATTATCTCCCTCTCACGGCAATCTTGAATCTTATGATTTATCCTACCACATCGGAAACATCCATTAACACCTGACCTCGCCTGGATACTTCCCAGGGATCCTCCGAACCGATTAGGTGGACGGGCAGAAGTGAATCGGGATTGCGTAGCAGGAGCACTAGTTTGACTCTGTGCAAAACGTCTGCGCTGAAATGGACGTTCCTGATATCCAGAGTTTGAGGGCCGACTAAATCTAGGCACAACTTGTCTACCCTTTCCTTCTTTCCTAGCCAAAAGTTCAGCTTCACTTGCTTCTGCCTTAAGAGCGGCATTCATTAGTTGATGGAAACTGTTAAAGTCCATAAGTGCCAACTTGGAGCGAATTTCCAACACCAGGCCATCTCTGAAACGCTCGATTTTCTTAGCCTCATTATTGTGCACATCAGGGAGCAATCTGCACAACTCATTAAACTTACTTTCATACTCACTCACAGTCATCTTCTCCTGGCTCAGCTGAATCAACTCTCTTTCTAAGGCTGCCATATGAGCACTTAGACAATACTTCTCCTTAAACAGCTCGACAAAACGTTCCCAAGTCACTGGCACCTGACCAGTCGCTTCCAATGAACGCTCAGTGTTCTCCCACCAGTCACGTGCTCCACCATGCAACAAGTAAGTGGTGAAAGTGACTCTCATTTCTCCCACAACAGCTAGGGGTTTAAAGATGGCTTCTACATCCCTAAGAAAATCAAGAGCTGGAAGTGGGGTTGTAGTTCCATGAAACTTAGGTGGGTTTCTCTTCAGGAATATGTCAAAGGTCTTTGACTGAGATTCAGCTGGTTGTACCACAACAGCAGGCGCTGGCACAACGTTCTCAGCAACTCCACCGTCAGCAGGTGGGTCACTTGCAACAGCCGGGTTCACGGGGGGATTAATACCGGTGGCAGAAACCGGTTGTTCGACCGTAGGCTCATCGTTCTGCGCTCTCCTACCTCTACCTCTGCCCCTTCCTCGGGCGGCACGACCACGACCCCTATACGCTACTCTGGGTGGCATCCTCAGCAGTCTACGAAGCGATAGAAGAAAAGTTTTAGACTCAAAAGGAGAACAACTCAACTTAGACAACTTCACGAAATTCTTAGACCTAGGCACATAACCACACATGACACCACTTAAATCTGAAACCTAGGCTCTGATACCAAAATTGTAACGACCCGCCCCAGGTGGGCCCCCCTGAGGTTGGGATCGTCAGCAACATGTAACATCAGAGTCACCAGTCGATGGATGACAACTTAAAAATGACTTCATTTGATAAAATAGATAATATCCATCGTGGTGAAGTAACAACCACAAAAATACAACATCTGGAAAATACATCAAGTTTCAAAAAGATAGTTTTAGAATGACAACAATGATAGATATGTCTCCAAGACAACAAAACATCAATGAGAATGACTGCTGAGGACTCCTAGCCACCACCGTCTCACCTCCAAGCTCTAACGTTACGCAGCTACTAGACTTCAACGTTCAATTCCTTATAATCAACTGTCAATCTGGAGAAGGGGGTGTCAGCTATAAAGCTGGTGAACACTTAGCACACAGGTGGTGTATACCACACATTATGCCCATGAGTAAAGTTATACATGTAGAAGTGGATAGGGACAACTTACCTTCAATGATCTAACAACATACTAACATAAAAGAACAACGAAGTACACATAGTAATATAAGAAACGTCTATTAAAATAAGCAACATAATATCATCTCAATGTATATATACCATCTTCACAACTCAACGTATCAAATGTCATCTCAACCTTTATAAAATCAACTCATCAACTGTAATATCAACTTAATAATCCGGTTAAGGGGGCTATCATCCACATCAATATATGGGTTTAACAACGATCCACCCTTTTAGATGGTAATCATCCAGTCATATAGCTGGGTTATACTACAATCCATCTCTACAACAACAACTCGTCCTGCAGGGGAGACCCTTATGCCCGTCGACATAAAAGTTTTATCATAAGCGCCCTCCAGCCGAAACTGGGGTTTACTACTACGCGCTCCGGATATCTACTCAACATGTATTATAAGCGCCCTCCAGTGGAAACTGGGGTTACTACTACGCGCATCGTATATCAACTCAACATATCTCAACCAACCATGATAATCAACATTTCAATTCAACAACTGGACATGTCATATATCATCTTAACAACCAATTCATTATATGTCAAGTCAACTACTCATTTTATATCCATTTAACAACTCATTTTTATATCAATTCAATAACTCATTGTATCATGACCAACAATTTAACTAACACGTCATATAGAACCACAACATACATATATATAACAATTCGCATAAACAGAATGTATCGCATAAAACAACCGTGAGATAAGTACTCACCTGATGCTAGAGCAACTAGCGTACACCTATATATTCCTTGTGCGTCCTTCCTGAACTCCTAAATAGCGTAAGAGTGCATTAATAATCTACCGAGGTGTGAAATGACCATTCTACCCCTGTCTCGGTTTCCTTACTATTTATACCTCTCAAGGTTGGTTTCTCATATTAGGCTCACTCTCATGTATCCAAAAATATGCCCCAATGCATTAAATTATGTTTAAGGATAGATATCGTGTCGACTTGTAAAATGACAAAAATGCCCTTAACTTGTAAAATGACTGAAATACCCTTGGGCCTCGAATGTGCCCAACACTTGTTCAAATCATTTTGTAAATTCTCATATAATTATTTTATCTTCAAAAATACCCAAAAATCATAAGTATTCTGCCCATGGATGACTTTTGACTCACTTCTCCAATTTTCTCATTTTAAACTATGTATTGGCCACTTTAAATATCAAAAATCTCATTTAAGTGGTAAAACTCAATCTTATACACTCAAATAATTTTCATAAGTCCAAATATTCATTTTAAGGTTAAACATTCTGCCCAAATTCCATTTTTCACCCATTTATTATTTTTTCACCATTTAAACTCATTTAATTGCCTATAATTCATAATAAATAGTTAACCACTTCAAAAACTCATGAAATATTTTTCCAAAGTCTAAATATCATTTCTAAGTCCAAACTTACTGCCCATTCAAATATTTGTGTCCATTTGATATTTATTTCATTTAAAAGCATTTTCTAGCCCTTTTTATATCCTTAAATCAAAATAATTATCAATCTTCTTCAAAAATCATGAAATTCGAAACATAGGTCAAAAACACCTTCCACGTTTCTGCAAAAATACATATCACATATTTTAACACCAAAATCATTTTCGTTTCATTTAAATCCTCTTTTAACAATTTAATTAGTCAAAAATATCAAACGACCTTAGAAAAATGTAAGATTTATTTTACATGTTCACAATACAGTGGTAAGTTTCATAAAAATATCCATTTTCAGTTTCCTCTTCAATTAATACTCGTTTTGTATTTTATTTTAATTCTAGGCACTAAAAATATCAAAATACGGAAGAAATACCAAACAACTTTCAAAAATTCCCAGATTTGGTGTGTCGACTATTTTGGGCAGATTGTTGTCAAAAATAAAGTTTCAGAATTTTTGGACACGTTTAAGTATTTATTTCCCATTTAAAAACGAATCTAGCTATTAAACTTCCAAAAATCGTAGTAAATACAAAACAAATCCGATTTAAGAAATTCTTGTTGTCAGATTCTTCTATTTCAGAACTCTACGTGCTTATAAAATTTCAGAATTTTCTGGGCATATACAGTATACGTTTCGTATTTTCTCATAAAATAGGTATTTTTAGATCTAAACTTCTAAATAAAGATATAGGCCATAAGATAATCCAAACACCAACATATATCAACATTATACAACATATACTTGAGTTACAACATCATCCATGGGGTTATACTTAAGTTTTATTCTTAAAGATTCAATTTTGACCAAAGTCAACATCATGAAAACAATAGTTTAAAGCTTAAGAAATTATACCTTAGATGTATAGGAAATGTTCTAGTTTGTGCTAAGCTCCAAATCAAGAATAATGGAAGAAAATTGTTGAGTGTAAGGAGAGGGGAGGGAATCGGCTAGATGGAGGGAGTATGGTGGAGGATGTTTTTGTTGTTTGAAGATAATGAATGAGGATGAATGATGAGAGTATGCATGCTACATTTGTATAGGTGGTGGGAAGCTTACTTAGGAAGACTTAATGCATGGAGGACAAGTGTCCACAAAGAGTGGGCATCAAGTTTGACTCCAATTTGAGTTTGCTAAAGTAGTGGGGTAAAAGTGCAAATATAAAAATTTAAATTATCATCTAATGACATGCAATGCACACGCCCCACTTAATTTTATTCGACTACGACTCGATTTATTTTTCGACTAAAAATTCTACGTGTCTTACGATTTATGACATGTTACCTCTCTCGGGAAATAAAATAATATTTATTTAGCATGTCTACGGGACGGGTTATTTCAGGGCGTAAAATATTACTCCCTCCAATCCAAAACAAATGTCTTCTAGACATTTCATACAAATTAAGAAACAATCATTACATTCACACTTTCCATCTATGCCCCTATAAAGCAATTATTAATAATCCAATTGAAACTTAACTATATGATGCAATCATTACTTTTTTTTAGTTATTCTATGTAAATAGGGATATTAAAAGAAAAAGTGGTATATTGTACATTGATTTATGTAAAAAGATATTTATTTTGAATATTGTTGAAATGTCTAAAAAGACATTTGTTTTGGATTAGAGGGAGTATTTATATTTTGATAATGAGTGGTCTGTAAATAGGGGTCAATATCATTAGTCATAACTGTTATGGGACCTCCTCATGAAACCATTGATATTAACGTCTCTAAATTCATACTACCTCGCTCCAATTTAAAAAAGTAAATTTTTAGAATTTTCACATAAAATAAAAATATATTAAGATATTCTTAAAATGAATCCTATATGTTGATTTAATTACATAAACATCCATAAGTCATTTATTAATATTGAGCTTCAATTAATACAACTAAGAGTATTCAGGAAATAAAAAGATGTATGTTACTTTAGTTAATGTAAAAAATTACTCCTTTTAAATAATATTTAAATGTTTAAAAAATCACTATTTTTAAATTGGAACGAATAGTAATTATTATTGGAGTGATATTTGAGTCTCTTTGATCGTTTTGGTGCCGACGGACAGAATCAAGCTGTGCTTTGATTGTCGTGTTTAAAATTTTACTTAACCCAAATATATACTAATGTACAATTTTTTCTAAAAAAATTAGGACTAATGTATATGAATTATTATCTTCATTCCTAAAGTACATTTTGACTTTCATAGTTAACAAAATACGATTTAAAACATAAATATTTCTCGTTTTACCTGCGAAAAATTATATAAAATTGATATTTTAAAAATATATATTGAGACGAATCTAACAAGATCTCACATGACTATATTATTTCTTGTCGTTTAATGAGAATTCTTGATCAAAATTTTTAAAGTTTGATACAAAAATTAAAATGTACCAATTATTTAAAAACCGATGAAGTATTACATACTGTAATATTTTTTGAAAATTTTGAGGCTCTCTCAAAGTAGAAGCCTCTTGTATCACGCACCAGCCATGATCAAGGCCGACTCTATGTTATGAAATAATTTGTGATTAAGTATTATTTAACAATTACATTATTTAGGATTAAATGTAACTTATACCCATTATCTCACACTAAACTTTACAGATTTGAGTTATGTTACTAAATTATTACTTTGAACTTTTACTTTCAAAAGCAATGGAACTTTGACTGCATCCGAAGGAAAAAAGGAAAAAATCATTTAAAACAAAATAAAATATGCTTAATCGGATTGCTTTATCTTTTCTCTTTCCACACTCCGATAGCTTCCTTTTCACAAATAAATCATTTCCGAGGCTAGACTACCTAGTTTCTTTATTTATAGAGATAATTGCATCAATCGTGTACCTAAAGTTTGTTAAATATTAATAGTAATCTTGATATTAATAGGCTTATTATCTTTTGTCCCCCTGAACTATTGAGACGCTTCCGATTTGCCCCATGAACTATTCATCTTTTCAGATCAGGGACTGAACTATATATCTTTTCAATTTGTCTCTCGAAATGTCAAACTCAAATGACTAAATTTCACAATGCTCCCTGATCAAATTAGGGACTGAACTTCTGAGTCGGTCAATGTGTCCCCTAAATTTTTGAATCGATCAATTTGCCCCCTAAACTACGATGAACTGGTCAGTTTAGGGACTTTGACCATAAAATTGATAATGTTTAGGTTTTAATGATGGTTGTTAGGGTTTAGGGAAGTGTGGGTGCGGTTTGAGGGGAATATGAAGGGAGGGGCGGAAGACAAATGAAGAAGGGGGGGAATATTAGATTATTTTAAAAGATATTCACTATATTTTTTGTATATTATAAACTAACCTCAAATACATATAATATGTTGAATTCCTCTTTTTCCTTTCATTAAGGGTTTTGATTTTTTCACTCCATTAATTTATAATCACACTCCATTTTTAGTGTTAAATTATATTTATACCCTTACTATCAATTCTTGTATAATTATTGTACAACTTTTCATAATGGAATGAGGGTTAAAAATGAGAATGTGGAGTGTGGTTAGTAGTGGATGGAGTGGGAAAATCAAAAGCCTTCATTAAAACCTAACAACTATCAATTTTATGGTGAAAATCCCCAAACTAACTAGTTCGTCACAGTTCGGGGGCAAATTGTCCGATTTAAAAGTTTAGGGGGCACATTGACCGATTCAGAAGTTCAATCCCTTATTCAATCCGTTGACAATAGTTCATGGGGCATTGTGAAATTTAGCCAATTCAAATTAAATTTCATTCTAAAAGAAGAGCAAACTTGGAATAACACACTTATTAATTTTTTGGGCACTTTTTAACAATAACAAAACTATATTTTTCAAATTTTTGGGTACTCGGGGTTGGCTCTGATAACATGTTAAGAGTCTATGACAATAGAGGGAATAACCCAACATCTTATATATTGACCCAAGAGGACACCGACTTCCGATGTGGGATTTACATCTTAACAATACTCCTCGTTCTTTTATTTGAAATAAAGTAAAGGTAGAGAATCACTATACTCCTCTAAGAGAAATATACCTTTATGCGAAAATCAATATATACTCCTCTATAAGAATTGAACTAATAACTTAAAGATGTTGGGCTTGATGCTCACCTCATAGCTAATTATAAAAAAAAAAAGCTTCAATCCAACACTACTAGGCTAAGAGTCTTCGATCAACATATTTGTTTTAATTAATTAATTGTTTGACTAAATTAATTAAAGTATGAGGTAAAATGAAACTAAAATGGGAAATTAATTAAAATATATGACGATGATAAACCTTTCTGGTTGTTGGTGACTGTCGTGCATGCACCCATGTGGAGGGGCGGACCTAGAGGGGTAGGGGCACCGGTTTCCCTAGGTATTTCGGTATCATTTTATACATATGTGATTTTTCGAATTTTTGTAATATATATAATAAAAAATGTAACTAAAACAAGTGAAAGTGTAGGTTAGTTGGTTAGATCCTTCATTTAAAAGGTAGAGGTCATGGTTTCAAGCCCTATTAACTACATTTTTAACATATGTTTTGATACTTTAACTGTTTTTTATTATTTTTGGCCCCCCCTTTTCTAATTTTCTCAAAGTTGGCCCCCCTCTGATTTCATCCTGGTTTCGCCCCTGCCCATGTGGTGTGAGGAAAACAAAAAGTAGTCTTCGAGACATAGTTTAATTAGTAAAAAGTTTGAGTATTGTGATAGAAATTTAGTATTTTTGTACATTGTGGATTCGAATCCTGCAAAAAAGTAATTTCGTATTGAAATAAAAATAGGTAACCCCAAGTGCGTGCCCTACGTTTTGAGATACGTCCCACGATTTAACAACCTCGCATGTCGAAAGACACAGAATGATAAGACTCTTAAAGAGATCAAAACTGGATCTTCTTTTATAGATAATTTTTTCCTATTGGTAATTTTAATATGTGTATTGTTTATTGATCACCTTAATTTCTACCATGAAAATATGGAATATTACTAAATTGGACTAATGGCTAATTCAGTCATACATGTTTCAGGCCATTCTATATTTGATCATACATGTTTCAGAATGACTCATTTGATCATACATGTTTCAAAAATCGACTCATTTGATCATACATGTTTCAGAATATACCAGTACCTGAACAATTTATGCTTATTATAAATCGAAGGTTGATGTGATTTGAATGGGGTAGAAATGACGATGGTGGTTAAGACTAGAGTGGTCAGTCAGAAGGACAAGGTCGTAACCCAAGTTGACAATAGTGCTTGAGTGGCCCCACTCAACCACCATCGTTAATTTGGGCTACGACATTGTTCCTCTGATTAACCCTCTAGTCTTAACCACCATCATCATCCTTATCATGTTCACTCAACAAAGATTTTCTTCGCTACCCTACTCAACCACCATCATTAACTTAGGCCCTGACCTCGTTTCTCAAATTGACCCCTCCAGTCCTAACCACCATCATTATCCTCACCCAATTCAAAATTACGCCTAGATTCGATGTTTTGTAATAAAAATATATTTTTTAGTTATTGGAATTATTGAAATATGTATCATCAAATGAGTCAATTTTTGAAACATGTATGATCAAATTAGTTAATTTTTGAAACATGTGTGATTAAATGGAGAATGGTCTAAAACATGTATGACCGAATGAGTCATTAATCCAATTTAAATTCCTCACAATTGATGTGAGATGATTATTTTACCCCTCACGTGATGGTACTTAACGGATGAATTAACAGCGTAATGGACGGAGTGGCCTGATGGGTCATTTTTTTAAACATGCATGATCAAATGTGACATTTCGAAACATGTGTAATCAAACGGTGAATGAGGTGAAACATGTATGATCAAATGTGTCATTGGTTCCAAATAATTATATGAAGTTGTAACTTTGTTCTTCATAGTTACAAGGTTTTAGAATAGTTCTTGAAAGTGACATAAATAATGTATTATAATCAGCGAAAGTGACAAATATTACATGCATATTCCTCTATATTATTATATGAAGATCATATTGCAATATTTATTATATTTGAGGATCATAATATATTCACACTTTAAAAGACTAATTATTTATAACAATATAACTATAAAAAATTAAAATGCAACTTTATTTGTTTCCATAATTTGAAACAAAAAATAATGTCAATAATTAACTGTATAAGTCAATCGATTAAACTGCAATTCTACTCAAATAACTTACATTTAGTAAGTGTAATGATACTTGACTCTTACTTTAGTAAAAGCTGATGAAAATATTGGGCACAAAAAATACTGTAGTAAATTATTACTATTGACATTTTATTGCGCGCATGTAGTGAACTAGTGATAATTTGTGTTGTGCGCACCCACCACAACCTTATAGTTCTACTTTGGACCTTTATTTAATTTGGGTCTTTTGAAGAAATTACTCCACATACATTATAGATGATACGCTTATCTTAAGCGTTCCATTTGGTTAGTCCATCGTTCAATAAAGAAAATAAATTCAAGATGTGCCTCTAACAGTCCGGTACTCCATCTCGAGAGTGTTCAGACTTCAGGTAACCACCCACAAGCAGGTTCTCCTTAAACAAATGCAGTTATTCATGCACTTGTCATGGATCGAACTCACACACTTGTGGAGAAGCACACTTTTATAGTGAAACCCGTAACCATTCGAACTATGCCCCGTGGGGACTCCACATACATTTATGAGATTTGTCTCATGGGTGAAGGATGTTGAGGTTCCTAAATTTATGTCTAATACTACATTTATTTTTAAATTTTTCATATACAACTTTAAATCCCTTAGCTTTATGTTATTTGTTAATTGAGTCCATTAGCATAAGTAAAATATTTTATTGACTATTATATCCTTATTAATATTTTCACTTTTTGAAACTAATTTAAGAATGATTTTTTTTTCTTTTATTTGTAAAAGTTCTTTCATTTTATATATAATATTAAGTGTTAATTTCATTTGATATATAATATTAACGAATCTGAAAGTTTTGGCAGTTATTTGAAATCCCTTTTTACATTACAACTAATTGTAATAAGTTTTCATTGATGTGATTGATAAAATCAAGAGGAAAATCTCATCATGAAAAGTAAACTTCTTGATTTTACAACTGAGTTACCCTTATCAAGTCTGTTCTCCAAACTATTTTGGTTTATCCCATGAGAATCTATAAATTTTCTCTCAACTCACTTCTTAAAATCGACAAAATCCTGACAAACTTTCTATGGAACAGCTCACAAGGGAACAAGATTCATTGGATGAACTAGAAATTCACCCATCTTGAAAGAAGTAGAGGGGATTAGACTTTAAACACATATATCATTTCAATATTGTCCTCTTAGCAAGAAATAGTTGGAGATCCATCAACCAACCTAACCTATCCATGACAACACTCCCCAAATCCAAATATTTTCCTAACTCCTCACTTACCCAAAGCCTTCCCAAAATAAACACATTGTGGACTTCAAAAAGTCATGAATCGGGCATCTCTACCATCAACAAATTCTCAACCTGAAAAGTCGGTAATGGTTTCTCCATCAACGTTTAAAATGACTCTTGAATACCATATGATAACTATAAAAATACTTCAATACCCCACTCACCTGACTGGCCAATCCTCAAACCAACTTGCATCACTGTACCCTTGTCTCTGATCTCCTCATTAACGAATCTTATTGAAATAAACTACTCCTTATCTCACTCTCCCCTACTCACATTGTTACTGAGTATCATACCCTCAGGATTAGATGATATCAAAATTATATGCAACTTAAAATTTAGCACTAAAGACATCTACAACAACCTCAATGCAAATGACATGAACACTTGCCTTAAACCCTCAAACTATCCAATCATTCCTAATGGCACCTGAAACAAACTGTATAAACTATCATTCCTAGCCAACATTTGAACTTTTCTCTGGAGATTCCTTTTGAAGAGACTCCTTAGTAAAGATCTTATTGCTGTCATAATCAAATTAATCCTCTTTGTCGTCTCTGTCTTTTAAATGTTGAAAGATGTCAATACCTTTTCGCTAGCTGCATTTTTGTAAAAAACCTATATTCTCATTTTTAAAATTTCGTTTCTCGTTCTAGCCCTATTAGCTTAATGGTTGCCGGATGGCTAATGAGACACTAAAGTAACTATAACATGATGGATATCTTTAAACTTGGAAGTATTCTTTGGGCCTTATGGCTTGCCAGAAATGATTGCCTCTTTAACTCGACTATCCCAAATCTGCATAACTGCACCGGCCATGTAAATACTCTGCTCCAATCCTGGCACAACAACTTCTTGAAAAGTAAGCACATTCCTCGTCCAATCACAAGACACTCCAAGGACTCTTGTTGTACGAAGAGACCCACCATTATTGGAAACTCTCACAAGAGATTGTAGTAGGCATAATAACAAAATTTTCGTAGGAATCTCTCACTTAAATAAAAGTAAATGAATCATCAAAAAGGACTGTCTTTGATAACCATTCTATGATAGAGGGTTTAAGCATTTTTACAGATAATAGCCAATCCTCTATATTTATTGAGAATGTTTGCTCGACAGTCTACACTACCCTTTTACTGGTTGGGAATTTGGATCACCACAATGTTTTTATTAGTATTGATGCTTTTATTGCGCAAGTTTGGTCTACACATTTCGACGCATTCAATCGAACAGGAGATATGGAAGTTTGCTAAAAAATGAAGTCAGAAAATGCTGCAATGTTATGTGGACTCCAAGTAATATTGGATGCATTCAAAATCTAACTGATGTTGTCATTCATGATTTCAAAATCATTTTTTACTAATTTAAATCTAAAAACTCATTCTTAATTCAGAGGGTTTTTAAAGTATGGACTCAAAAATGATTTTATGTTAATTGACTATTTTATCCCTCCAAATTAAGGATCAATTTGGCTAAAAGTTGAGTTCAACAAAAAAAATCAATCCACAAACCAACTGAGACATGATATTGAAACATGAGTGATCAAAAATGTCAAAATGAAACATGAATGATCAAATGGTGAACGTTACAAAACATGAGTGATCGATTGTCTCATTAACCCTAAATATAATGGTTACATATAAAAAAAAACTATATATAATATTAAATATGTAAATACGAGTTAATTGAATAGCCTAGTGGAAAAGGCTCTTGCCAGTGACCAGAAGGTCCTGGGTTCGATACTCACCTCATCGCTAATTTACAAAAAAAAAATATGTAAATACATAAATTTATCTTTTATCCATTAAATAGTCATTCTTCTAAAAATGAAACAATATTATTTATATTAAATGTGTTAACTTAATAATTTTTTTAATCTATCTTTTTCATTAAATGGTTATTCTTCTGAATAATATTTTTCTTCTTCTTCTTCTGAAATTAAACCTCCTTTCCCTCATTTGTAATAAGAGAATCGGCATGGGGTAAGGGTGTCGACGAGCTCATTTTTTATGGTGAGGAGGGGGCCGAACTGTTTTGAAAGTGGGGGCAGGGTTGTTCTTATGGGGTGGGGGACAAAAGTTTTGGTCGTTGGTGGTGGTTGTTGTTATGAAGTAAAAGAAAATGTACAAGAAGAAGAAAAGAAAAAGGATTATGATGGCTGGTCATGGTAAGAAGAAGAAGAAGTTGGGTTTCCTCGCTATTAGAGGAGTCCTAATCGAACTAAGATTTGGATAATCATGATGTATGAGACTCTAGGTTGTAGTAGGATATTCTAGTTGTCTATGATTAGGAGTACATTATCAAACTAGGATTAGGATTTGTAAATCCTAATATAGTTTGGATAATTAGAAGAAGAAGGGATCATTAAGGATAAATTAGTAAAGACATGATGGAGGCACTAAAATCAAATAAAAAAGCAAGGGGTAAAAATTAGAAACAAAATAGAGGGGGGAGGGGGGGGGGGGGGGTGAGGGAGGGTGTATTCTTCAATTTTCTCTAAAATTTGGCCCAAAACTTCCCTCAATATTTCCTTTTCTGAAGACATATTTGATTCGTTGTCCTTTAAAGCCAAACCAACAGCGAAGCTTTCATACATTCTGTAACTCCAAAAGACATCACTACGTACCTTATCCCTCTTTTATTACACTCCTCTCTAGCCTTTAACATCGTATTCATACAACCTCTGTATTTTTATTCATGGCTTCTTGATAATTTTCTTCCATTAATTCATATTTATATATTCAAGTTTCAATATCTTTGCCCAAATATTAGCATCTTTCGTAGTATTATTGTTCTTATACAGGACTAAATATCGAATTCATATATTCAGCATTTTAATTCTTGGGTTCTTGATATTTTCTTCAATTACTTCATCTTGGTATGTTAAAGTTTCAATCTTTTGCACAAATCTTGAATTTTTTATAGCTTTTTCTTTAATATTCTTATATTAATTTAATAAAGGGTGTTTCTTGGAGTAGCTAAAGATGAGGGATTTCCCATCTTGTTTTGGTGAAAACGGAGTGCAAGTAGCTGATGCTTCTTGTTCAAGTGTGGGGTCAGTTAGTAAAGCTTCACAAAATTTAGTTTCTTGCATTTATCAATGTAGATTGTTTGGTAAATCTTGTTTGATTATCATTAGTTGGAGCAAGAATCTGATGGGTCAGTGTCTTAGTATTGAAATAGATGATCTATCTCATCAATGCTTGTTTAAAGTCGATATAAAGCCTTCTTTATTCACGAAACGAAAAGGGTCCAAGAGTTTGCAGCTCAATTCTGCTAAGATTGAGTTGTATTGGGATTTATGTTTAGCAAAGTTTGGATCTGGGCCAGAGCCTCTTGAAGGTTATTACATAGCAGTTGTTTGCAAAGGTCAAATGGTTATGATTGTTGGAGATCTGAAGAAAGAAGCACTTAAAAAGTCTAATTCTAGCCTGGCTTTATCGAATTCCATGCTTATTTCTAAGAGGGAACATGTTTTTGGGAAGAAAGTGTATGCCACGAAGGCTCAGTTTTTCGATATTGGCCTAGTTCATGATCTTGTTATTGAGTGTGACACAATTGGATGCGAGGATCCAAGCCTCGTGATTCGTATAGATGGTAAATCGCTCATGAAAGTGAAACATCTGCGTTGGAAGTTTCGCGGAAATCATACAGCCTTGGTTGATGGATTTCCCGTGGAGATTTTCTGGGATGTTCATAATTGGTTGTTTGGTGGCACAAGTTTAGGCAGTGCAGTATTCATGTTTCAAACATGTTTGTCGGCGGAGAAGTTGTGGACAAGCCAGCAGAAGCCGTCTTATGATGACTCCTTGGGGCCATGGACAGAGAATTTTAAGGAATCGAAGACATCCTCAGCAGGTGTTGGTTTTTCTTTAGTATTATATGCTTCAAAGACTGAATAGCTACCAGAATTGTTCTTTAATTGCTAACGTTATGTTTATTACATACATAATTTTGTGGAGAAATCGCTTTGAAATATATATAGTCACTGAGTTTATGTTATATTTGAATAACTAATGCATCCGCAATGAATATTTGGTTAGACCAGGAAAAGCATTCATCATTTCTTGGTTCTAGTTAATAAATTGTTCTGCTATGCTGTTTACTTGTGAATGTACATTATCTTGGAGCAATCTGATGAAATTTGAACTTAAACTTAAATTTCTTCTGTCTCATAACATTATCGTATTGCACCAAAAGACAATATCAATGTCAATTTGCCCTAATACCTCTGAAGAGAATCATGCCTAAGCGGGGTAAGGGGGGGTCGGGGAGTACACAACCTTACCCCTGTCATAACAAGGAGGTTGTTTCTGAATTGACCTGAGACTGATGTGCAATTAAAAGACATCTGGTGAAATTTCTTGTGAAGGTGAAGTGTGGGTTAAGTCCTGATTATTGAAGATAATTTCTTTTTGTAGACGAGCTACAATTATCTAAGTCTCCCCAATGCAGATGGCTCTAATATTTAATTATGGTTGTTATGGTCCATTTGTTCAATGAAGTAGAACAAGAAAACAAGAGAATGTTGTTGTACTCTAGAATTAATGTTTATTTGCACCAGCATTGATATTGCTCCTTTGTCTAACTAATACTTGAAGTAACCTACAATTATGGGAGATTGGGAGGTAGAGTAAAGGAGAAAACTATAAAAAAAAATTATAGAGAAAAGTGTCCTTAGTTGGATACATTTGTACATATCAGATTTTGTATGGGAGCATATATATAAGTAGACCTGTGCATGAGTCGAGCTAACTAGAGCTACTCACTCGGTTCGGGTGACCCTCGTCTCAGGCTCTGCTTGGGCCTGCACTATGACTACTATTCAAAGGCAAATAGTTCTAGTTACTCTTTTGTTTTGTTTTGAAGATCTCTTTTATTAATTTTGATCCCTATTTCAATTAAAGGTTTGTTTGCCTTGTTAAATGTCAAGTAATTTGATCAATGATTAAATAACCTAATTTATGTTAACCCAATTGAATTTAGATTTTGAAATAAGTGAACTAGCTGGGAGCTTGACTAGAGGTTGGCTCGTCTCGAACAAAACTCGCTGAGCCTAAGGCTTGTTTAGTGACCAAGCTGAGTAAAAAATACTTGGGCCCTGAGTTGGCATTTTTACAATCCATTCCATAAAAGAAAACTACGGTATTTGTTCGAATAGTTGGAGGTAAGCCATCTTACGCACTCTGTGACATGCTGATATCATTTCGAAACCCCTTGTAGATTCTGCTTCAGATTAAAGTAAGGCCAATACTGGATTTCTGTTCCTCTGGTTTCTCATACACCTTTGTATTTGATCAATAGACTTTGATGTCCATTAATGGATCATCATGTATTGCTGCATTCGTGCAGCTTCGTGATTCGAGTAGATTGTGTAGGAATGAGGTTTTTCTTATTGTGACATTATTTTCCAAGCGAACATTTTTGTATAAGTGGCATTATGGTTCATGTTCACCATGAGTGTGTCACAAGGGCTCGGAGTTGAGATTCCATCTTCTTAGTAGATGGCGTAGTGTTTACTTGAGGTGGAATGGAGAGAGTACTGGTAGTAGTTCGGTTAGGTTGGTTTGAATATCCATGAACTCCATGCATCTGGAAGAACTATAGACTATTTTGGTGGTTTGGTGGAGAGAAACGACGATGCCAAACTGTTGATGATGATTAGGTAATGGGGTGGTGGTGTAGTTAGCAATTCATTTTTTGTGAGTTGTTGCATCAGTAACTATACGAAGTACATTTTTATAGTTGTCTTATCAGTGGTATTCGTCTGCAACGTCCACAAACTCTTGTTATATCATCTTCGATTCCACTTGAATCCGTTTCAACTTATTTGGTAGGTGAAATACTCCCCCAATTCGAATCTAGCCTGGTACCTCTTCTTTGATCCTCTAATGGTATACCATGTTGGATGTAAAGAACAATATTAATAGTTAAGTGAAGAGTTGTCAGAAACATCGATCAAGAGTCGAGACATAAAGATATCGAAATCCTTGAGCCTGTGGATCTTACGGGGTTGTATCGCGACGGGATGCCCTTGTAACTCTATAGAATACTTTCGACTTAATCTATACACATAAACATGACATTGTAATGATATTAAGCATGCATGCCACAATAACATGGCGAATGACTATTAAGAAATGCTTGAATGCAATCAAACTATAATATGGTTGATATTGTTTCATTTTGACACAAACATAATTGAACATTAGAACAATCAAAAAGATTATTACCAATACATCTTCTTACAAATCAAATACTTGCTTGCCAGTAAACTTGACTTCAATTGGACTAATGTTCTTACCAATTGACCTCATGTTTTGACCAACACCTTCCCTACCAGCGTTGACTTTTTCAGGGTACACACCATCTTTAGGGTGCAAATATTGTACCTCCCCATTAGGGAACACCCTATAAAATTGATACTGAATTTTATACTTGGACCTAAGTCTAGTACCAAGTGCTAAACATTGTTCTTTCCTAGCCAATTTCAACAAATTTGGACCTTGTCTCATAATTGCTGCACCTCCAGTTGGCATCTCAAAAATTTGTTCCTTAGGTGATTCCCATGTGATCACATAGAATTCTTCCACTTGAGCCTTCCTCAGTAAGCCTCCAGTGCTGCCAGCAAAGATAGGTGATGGTGTGTTTGGGTCCAATTGAGGTGGGGTGAATCCCGCGGGCGCTGCAGCCTGGGGCTCTTTGGTGGGCGTCTCTGTTTTCTCCTCTGCCATGGCCTTAATTGTGGAGTAGCGTGGCGAGGCGGTTTTGAGTGGCTTAGGGGTCATGAATGAGGAAATGGAGGATTGTTTCCATGGTATGGTAACTATTTGGTTGGAGGATGTTGGGGTGGAAAGTGGTTGTCTGAATACAATGGAAGCTTGAGTTGACATGGCCATGGAATTGAGAGAAAAGGTGGATTTTGTGGAGTTACAAACTTACAATGCATGGAAGATATGTTGTTTTATGTAAATGTGATATGTTGGATTCTTGATTTGTGGTGGAGGTTTGGATATTGGATAAGGTGAGTTCAAGTCTAACCAATTAGAAGTATCATTGTAATATGTTTAATCATACCTTTCGATCTATTTTTGTTGGGGTAGGATTTCGATTTTTACACTTAAACAGTATTAATAATAGCACTTCATTTTATGAGAAGTCTTTATTATATTAACGTCGAAGATATTTTCTTTTATACTTTTATTTTAATTATTTATAATTGACACTACTCTAAGTGTATATTAATAATTAATTTAAGTATTCATTATTTATAATATATTGATACTCCTATTGTTAATCTATTTAAAAGCAATTATTAACAGTGTAAATAATATATTCAGGTGAATGATATTGATATCCTTCAGTTTTAATCTAAATCCATGAATTAAACTTAATTGTCATATAGGTTCCTTAACATAAAATTAAATACCTTATTAACTATAATGCCTTATATTTAAACCTCAATATTTTAAAATAATTTTTAATTCATAAAAAAATTAACTATTGTACTCTATCAATCCATTAACACCTCAATATTTACACCTCAATGAATTTTTGAATAATCAACTTATTTTTTTTGAAATAAAAATCAGATAATAAAATATTGCAGAGAGATATCCGCCTAATACTGTTAAGGTTATCATTGCATATTCTTCAATGAATGATACTACCTCCCAGGCTCCCACGCCTTTTTTTTTAATTGTCAATTTGTCATCCTAATTATCCTGATATTATAATTAGGCATTATTTAAATATGAATGATAATTTGAATATTTATCTCTAACAAATGAAACAATGCAAAATTTAATGAAGGTATTGATCTTCCTAATTTGTAGGAAACTGATAATGCAACCGGTCCGGTCTGTGTATCCATTCTCCCGGGAACCGGCTCAACTAAATTACCTATTCTACTCGGTCCGGCCGATAACCACATGGATACATTTTCTGGATCGATACCATCCGCTAACATATTGTTCTAATCTCGGCGGGATCGGTTTGATAAAAAAAGTAAGTTCTATAGAAAACCCTTATACTACATCAAATTCAATAACATAACATCTACAATTTAAACATATGATTTGCCTTACCAGTACTTTATCGGGTCAACTTATCGGGTACCGGTTAATTTTTTTACCCGTTCCCGACCGTTATCTTACCGGGTGGATAACAGACTAGTAGCGGGTGGATCTCGGTTCTCCAAGACCAATAACAGCCCTATAATGCCAGCAATTTTATTATCGCCAGAGCAAAACTATGTTTAAATCTTTTTATGCACTTTGATTCTATGACTTATAATTACAATATTGATTATTAACGATAGAATACTTTTAATGAAAACATGAATAAATTTAGAATTAACAATTGAAATTACGATGAAAATATAGTTTGGACAAGAGTATAAAAGGAATTAAGCATGATTTTGTCCTGCGAATATAAAAATTGTTATGACATTATCACTACCAATTTGAAATATTAGAAGACTTTATTGTATAATCTA
>QFAX02000469.1:0-20873 GCA_003412495.2 Echium plantagineum
AATGTTAAATAAATAATGCACGGATTATCAAAAGTGTTATCAAATTACATATTACAACACCCCAATGACAAAAAAAGACAAAAAAGGAAGAATATGAGAACCTTAAAACCCTAAAGGAAAAAATAAGACGAAATGCCACGTTTTGTGTTATTCATCAAATAAAGTGGCACGAATGTTAAATAAATAATGTACGGATTATCAAAAGTGTTATCAAATTACATATTACAACACCAAAGACAAAAAAGACAAAAAGGACGAATATGAGAACCTTAAAACCCTAAAGGAAAAATAAGACGAAATGCCACGTTTTGTGTTATTCATCAAATAAAGTGGCACGAATGTTAAATAATAATGCACGGATTATCAAAAGTGTTATCAAATTACATATTACAACACCCAAAGACAAAAAAGAGAAAAAGGACGAATATGAGAACCTTAAAACCTAAAGGAAAAAAAATAAGACGAAATGCCACGTTTTGTGTTATTCATCAAATAAAGTGGCACGAATGTTAAATAAATAATGCACGGATTATCAAACTGTTATCAAATTATATTACAAACACCAAACCCTAAAGGAAAAATAAGACGAAATGCCACGTTTTGTGTTATTCATCAAATAAGTGGCACGAATGTTAAATAAATAATGCACGGATTATCGAAAGTATTATCAAATTACATATTACAACACCCAAAGACAAAAAAGACGAGATGAGAACCTTAAAACCCTAAAGGAAAAAATAAGACGAAATGCCACGTTTTGTGTTATTCATCAAATAAGTGGCACGAATGTTAAATAAATAATGTACGGATTATTAAAAGTGTTATCAATTACATAATACAACACACAAAGACAAAAAAAGACAAAAAAGGACGAATATGAGAACCTAACACCCTAAAGGAAAAATAAGACGAAATGCCACGTTTTGTGTTATTCATCAAATAAAGTGCACGAATGTTAAATAAATAATGCAAGGATTATCAAAGTGTTTATCAAATTACATATTACAACACCCAAAGACAAAAAAAGAACAAAAAGGACGAATATGAGAACCTTAAAAACCCTAAAGGAAAAAATAAGACGAAATGCCACGTTTTGTGTTATTCATCAAATAAAGTGGCACGAATGTTAAATAAATAATGCACGGATTATCAAAAGTGTTATCAATTACATATTACAAACACCCCAAAGACAAAAAAAGACAAAAAAGGACGAATATGAGAACCTTAAAACCCTAAAGGAAAAAATAAGACGAAATGCCACGTTTTGTGTTATTCATCAAATAAAGTGGCACGAATGTTAAATAAATAATGCACGGATTATCAAAAGTATTATCAAATTACATATTACAACACCCAAGACAAAAAAAGACAAAAAGGAAGAATATGAGAACCTTTAAAACCCTAAAGGAAAAAATAAGACGAAATGCCACGTTTTGTGTTATTCATCAAATAAAGTGGCACGAATGTTAAATAAATAATGTACGGATTATCAAAAGTGTTATCAAATTACATATTACAACACCAAAGACAAAAAAAGACAAAAAAGGACGAATATGAGAACCTTAAAACCCTAAAGGAAAAAATAAGACGAAATGCCACGTTTTGTGTTATCATCAAATAAAGTGGCACGAATAGTTAAATAAATAATGCACGGATTATCAAAAGTGTTATCAAATTACATATTACAACACCCAAAGACAAAAAAAGACAAAAAAGGACGAATATGAGAACCTTAAAACCCTAAAGGAAAAAATAAGACGAAATGCCACGTTTTGTGTTATTCATCAAATAAAGTGGCACGAATGTTAAATAAATAATGCACGGATTATCAAAAGTGTTATCAAATTACATATTACAACACCCAAAGACAAAAAAAAGACAAAAAGGACGAATATGAGAACCTTAAAACCCTAAAGGAAAAAATAAGACGAAATGCCACGTTTTGTGTTATTCATCAAATAAAGTGGCACGAATGTTAAATAAATAATGTACGGATTATCAAAAGTGTTATCAAATTACTATATTACAACACCCAAAGACAAAAAAAGACAAAAAAGGACGAATATGAGAACCTTAAAACCCTAAAGGAAAAAATAAGACGAAATGCCACGTTTTGTGTTATTCATCAAATAAAGTGGCACGAATGTTAAATAAATAATGCACGGATTATCAAAAGTGTTATCAAATTACATATTACAACACCCAAGACAAAAAAAGACAAAAAAGGACGAATATGAGAACCTTAAAACCCTAAAGGAAAAAATAAGACGAAATGCCACGTTTTGTGTTATTCATCAAATAAAGTGGCACGAATGTTAAATAAATAATGTACGGATTATCAAAAGTGTTATCAAATTACATATTACAACACCCAAAGACAAAAAAAGACAAAAAAGGACGAATATGAGAACCTTAAAACCCTAAAGGAAAAAATAAGACGAAATGCCACGTTTTGTGTTATTCATCAAATAAAGTGGCACGAATGTTAAATAAATAATGCACGGATTATCAAAGTGTTATCAAATTACATATTACAACACCCAAAGACAAAAAAAGACAAAAAAGGACGAATATGAGAACCTTAAAACCCTAAAGGAAAAAATAAGACGAAATGCCACGTTTTGTGTTATTCATCAAATAAAGTGGCACGAATGTTAAATAAATAATGCACGGATTATCAAAAGTGTTATCAAATTACATATTACAACACCCAAAGACAAAAAAAGACAAAAAAGGACGAATATGAGAACCTTAAAACCCTAAAGGAAAAAATAAGACGAAATGCCACGTTTTGTGTTATTCATCAAATAAAGTGGCACGAATGTTAAATAAATAATGTACGGATTATCAAAAGTGTTATCAAATTACATATTACAACACCCAAAGACAAAAAAAGACAAAAAAGGACGAATATGAGAACCTTAAAACCCTAAAGGAAAAAATAAGACGAAATGCCACGTTTTGTGTTATTCATCAAATAAAGTGGCACGAATGTTAAATAAATAATGCACGGATTATCAAAAGTGTTATCAAATTACATATTACAACACCCAAAGACAAAAAAAGACAAAAAAGGACGAATATGAGAACCTTAAAACCCTAAAGGAAAAAATAAGACGAAATGCCACGTTTTGTGTTATTCATCAAATAAAGTGGCACGAATGTTAAATAAATAATGCACGGATTATCAAAAGTGTTATCAAATTACATATTACAACACCCAAAGACAAAAAAAGACAAAAAAGGACGAATATGAGAACCTTAAAAACCCTAAAGGAAAAAATAAGACGAAATGCCACGTTTTGTGTTATTCATCAAATAAAGTGGCACGAATGTTAAATAAATAATGTACGGATTATCAAAAGTGTTATCAAATTACATATTACAACACCCAAAGACAAAAAAAGACAAAAAAGGACGAATATGAGAACCTTAAAACCCTAAAGGAAAAAATAAGACGAAATGCCACGTTTTGTGTTATTCATCAAATAAAGTGGCACGAATGTTAAATAAATAATGCACGGATTATCAAAAGTGTTATCAAATTACATATTACAACACCCAAGACAAAAAAAGACAAAAAGGACGAATATGAGAACCTTAAAACCCTAAAGGAAAAAATAAGACGAAATGCCACGTTTTGTGTTATTCATCAAATAAAGTGGCACGAATGTTAATAAATAATGCACGGATTATCAAAAGTGTTATCAAATTACATATTACAACACCCAAAGACAAAAAAAGACAAAAAAGGACGAATATGAGAACCTTAAAACCCTAAAGGAAAAAATAAGACGAAATGCCACGTTTTGTGTTATTCATCAAATAAAGTGGCACGAATGTTAAATAAATAATGTACGGATTATCAAAAGTGTTATCAAATTACATATTACAACACCCAAAGACAAAAAAAGACAAAAAGGACGAATATGAGAACCTTAAAACCCTAAAGGAAAAAATAAGACGAAATGCCACGTTTTGTGTTATTCATCAAATAAAGTGGCACGAATGTTAAATAAATAATGCACGGATTATCAAAAGTGTTATCAAATTACATATTACAACACCCAAAGACAAAAAAAGACAAAAAAGGACAAATATGAGAACCTTAAAACCCTAAAGGAAAAAATAAGACGAAATGCCACGTTTTGTGTTATTCTTCAAATAAAGTGGCACGAATGTTAAATAAATAATGTACGGATTATTAAAAGTGTTATAAAATTACATATTACAACACCCAAAGACAAAAAAAGACAAAAAAGGACGAATATGAGAACCTTAAAACCCTAAAGGACAAATAAGACGAAATGCCACGTTTTGTGTTATTCATCAATTAAAGTGGCACGAATGTTAAATAAATAATGCACGGATTATCAAAAGTGTTATCAAATTACATATTACAACACCCAAAGACAAAAAAAGACAAAAAAGGACGAATATGAGAACCTTAAAACCCTAAAGGAAAAAATAAGACGAAATGCCACGTTTTGTGTTATTCATCAAATAAAGTGGCACGAATGTTAAATAAATAATGCACGGATTATCAAAAGTGTTATCAAATTACATATTACAACACCCAAAGACAAAAAAAGACAAAAAAAGGAAGAATATGAGAACCTTAAAACCCTAAAGGAAAAAATAAGACGAAATGCCACGTTTTGTGTTATTCATCAAATAAAGTGGCACGAATGTTAAATAAATAATGCACGGATTATCAAAAGTGTTATCAAATTACATATTACAACACCCAAAGACAAAAAAAGACAAAAAAGGACGAATATGAGAACCTTAAAACCCTAAAGGAAAAATAAGACGAAATGCCACGTTTTGTGTTATTCATCAAATAAAGTGGCACGAATGTTAAATAAATAATGCACGGATTATCAAAAGTGTTATCAAATTACATATTACAACACCCAAAGACAAAAAAGGACGAATATGAGAACAATAAAACCCTAAAGGAAAAAATAAGACGAAATGCCACGTTTTGTGTTATTCATCAAATAAAGTGGCACGAATGTTAAATAAATAATGCACGGATTATCAAAAGTGTTATCAAATTACATATTACAACACCCAAAGACAAAAAAAGACAAAAAAGGACGAATATGAGAACCTTAAAACCCTAAAGGAAAAAATAAGACGAAATGCCACGTTTTGTGTTATTCTTCAAATAAAGTGGCACGAATGTTAAATAAATAATGTACGGATTATTAAAAGTGTTATAAAATTACATATTACAACACCCAAAGACAAAAAAAGACAAAAAAGGACGAATATGAGAACCTTAAAACCCTAAAGGACAAATAAGACGAAATGCCACGTTTTGTGTTATTCATCAATTAAAGTGGCACGAATGTTAAATAAATAATGCACGGATTATCAAAAGTGTTATCAAATTACATATTACAACACCCAAAGACAAAAAAAGACAAAAAAGGACGAATATGAGAACCTTAAAACCCTAAAGGAAAAAATAAGACGAAATGCCACGTTTTGTGTTATTCATCAAATAAAGTGGCACGAATGTTAAATAAATAATGCACGGATTATCAAAAGTGTTATCAAATTACATATTACAACACCCAAAGACAAAAAAAGACAAAAAAGGAAGAATATGAGAACCTTAAAACCCTAAAGGAAAAAATAAGACGAAATGCCACGTTTGTGTTATTCATCAAATAAAGTGGCACGAATGTTAAATAAATAATGCACGGATTATCAAAAGTGTTATCAAATTACATATTACAACACCCAAAGACAAAAAAAGACAAAAAAGGATGAATATGAGAACCTTAAAACCCTAAAGGAAAAAATAAGACGAAATGCCACGTTTTGTGTTATTCATCAAATAAAGTGGCACGAATGTTAAATAAATAATGCACGGATTATCAAAAGTGTTATCAAATTACATATTACAACACCCAAAGACAAAAAAAGACAAAAAAGGACGAATATGAGAACCTTAAAACCCTAAAGGAAAAAATAAGACGAAATGCCACGTTTTGTGTTATTCATCAAATAAAGTGGCACGAATGTTAAATAAATAATGCACGGATTATCAAAAGTGTTATCAAATTACATATTACAACACCCAAAGACAAAAAAGGACGAATATGAGAACCTTAAAACCCTAAAGGAAAAAATAAGACGAAATGCCACGTTTTGTGTTATTCATCAAATAAAGTGGCACGAATGTTAAATAAATAATGCACGGATTATCAAAAGTGTTATCAAATTACATATTACAACACCCAAAGACAAAAAAGGACGAATATGAGAACCTTAAAACCCTAAAGGAAAAAATAAGACGAAATGCCACGTTTTGTGTTATTCATCAAATAAAGTGGCACGAATGTTAAATAAATAATGCACGGATTATCAAAAGTGTTATCAAATTACATATTACAACACCCAAAGACAAAAAAAGACAAAAAAGGACGAATATGAGAACCTTAAAACCCTAAAGGAAAAAATAAGACGAAATGCCACGTTTTGTGTTATTCATCAAATAAAGTGGCACGAATGTTAAATAAATAATGCACGGATTATCAAAAGTGTTATCAAATTACATATTACAACACCCAAAGACAAAAAAAGACAAAAAAGGACGAATATGAGAACCTTAAAACCCTAAAGGAAAAAATAAGACGAAATGCCACGTTTTGTGTTATTCATCAAATAAAGTGGCACGAATGTTAAATAAATAATGCACGGATTATCAAAAGTGTTATCAAATTACATATTACAACACCCAAAGACAAAAAAAGACAAAAAAGGACAAATATGAGAACCTTAAAACCCTAAAGGAAAAAATAAGACGAAATGCCACGTTTTGTGTTATTCTTCAAATAAAGTGGCACGAATGTTAAATAAATAATGTACGGATTATTAAAAGTGTTATAAAATTACATATTACAACACCCAAAGACAAAAAAAGACAAAAAAGGACGAATATGAGAACCTTAAAACCCTAAAGGACAAATAAGACGAAATGCCACGTTTTGTGTTATTCATCAATTAAAGTGGCACGAATGTTAAATAAATAATGCACGGATTATCAAAAGTGTTATCAAATTACATATTACAACACCCAAAGACAAAAAAAGACAAAAAAGGACGAATATGAGAACCTTAAAACCCTAAAGGAAAAAATAAGACGAAATGCCACGTTTTGTGTTATTCATCAAATAAAGTGGCACGAATGTTAAATAAATAATGCACGGATTATCAAAAGTGTTATCAAATTACATATTACAACACCCAAAGACAAAAAAAGACAAAAAAGGAAGAATATGAGAACCTTAAAACCCTAAAGGAAAAAATATGACGAAATGCCACGTTTTGTGTTATTCATCAAATAAAGTGGCACGAATGTTAAATAAATAATGCACGGATTATCAAAAGTGTTATCAAATTACATATTACAACACCCAAAGACAAAAAAGACAAAAAAGGACGAATATGAGAACCTTAAAACCCTAAAGGAAAAAATAAGACGAAATGCCACGTTTTGTGTTATTCATCAAATAAAGTGGCACGAATGTTAAATAAATAATGCACGGATTATCAAAAGTGTTATCAAATTACATATTACAACACCCAAAGACAAAAAAGGACGAATATGAGAACAATAAAACCCTAAAGGAAAAAATAAGACGAAATGCCACGTTTTGTGTTATTCATCAAATAAAGTGGCACGAATGTTAAATAAATAATGCACGGATTATCAAAAGTGTTATCAAATTACATATTACAACACCCAAAGACAAAAAAAGACAAAAAAGGACGAATATGAGAACCTTAAAACCCTAAAGGAAAAAATAAGACGAAATGCCACGTTTTGTGTTATTCATCAAATAAAGTGGCACGAATGTTAAATAAATAATGTACGGATTATTAAAAGTGTTATAAAATTACATATTACAACACCCAAAGACAAAAAAAGACAAAAAAGGACGAATATGAGAACCTTAAAACCCTAAAGGAAAAATAAGACGAAATGCCACGTTTTGTGTTATTCATCAATTAAAGTGGCACGAATGTTAAATAAATAATGCACGGATTATCAAAAGTGTTATCAAATTACATATTACAACACCCAAAGACAAAAAAAGACAAAAAAAGGACGAATATGAGAACCTTAAAACCCTAAAGGAAAAAATAAGACGAAATGCCACGTTTTGTGTTATTCATCAAATAAAGTGGCACGAATGTTAAATAAATAATGTACGGATTATTAAAAGTGTTATAAAATTACATATTACAACACCCAAAGACAAAAAAGACAAAAAAGGACGAATATGAGAACCTTAAAACCCTAAAGGAAAAATAAGACGAAATGCCACGTTTTGTGTTATTCATCAATTAAAGTGGCACGAATGTTAAATAAATAATGCACGGATTATCAAAAGTGTTATCAAATTACATATTACAACACCCAAAGACAAAAAAAGACAAAAAAAGGACGAATATGAGAACCTTAAAACCCTAAAGGAAAAAATAAGACGAAATGCCACGTTTTGTGTTATTCATCAAATAAAGTGGTACGAATGTTAAATAAATAATGCACGGATTATCAAAAGTGTTATCAAATTACATATTACTACACCCAAAGACAAAAAAAGATAAAAAAGGACGAATATGAGAACCTTAAAACCCTAAAGGAAAAAATAAGACGAAATGCCACGTTTTGTGTTATTCATCAAATAAAGTGGCACGAATGTTAAATAAATAATGTATGCATTATTAAAAGTGTTATCAAATTACATATTACAACATGTAATTATTACTTATTTTGGTAAAATTACATATTACAACACAACACATTACCAAAAAAAAACAAGGGTTTCTCTCTCAAAAAGGCGCCCCTTGAAGGGTTTGGCCGCCTCCTTGAAGGGCTTTGGCCGCCTCCTCCTTCTTATGGCGGAGGAAGCCTCATCCCATGGCAACAAATCATCGTCTCCTTCCTCTCCAATTGCTGCATCTCCATTGAAGCCAACCTCGAAGTCCACAATAGTGTCCACAATCGTCCGCCCACCTCCACCAGTCGTTAATTTGGATGCTCCAACTAAGGCCATCAATGGCGGAACTCAATCTTCATACGCACAAATCGTCAAAGGCAAGAATCAAGTGCCTCGTGCTGTGGCCTGCCGCCTAGGTCGCGACTCTTTGGCGGCCCCTTTTGTGGATCCGTCCGCGATCTGGCGCAAGCCCACAACGTCTCAAGGAGGAGTCTCCTCGATTGTCTTCACCTCAACAGAGAAACATCAATTGGTGGAGCGTCTCAATTGGGTTTTAATTGGGAAGTTTTCCCATGGCCGCCCCCAATTGCAAGTGATCCAACAATTCTTCAACAATTTGCAGCTTCAAGGTGATGTTAATTGTGCTTTAGCCGATTCTAAACATGTATATATCGAGTGCACTAGCTATCTAGATTATTATATGATTTAGATGCAATTAGTGTGGATTATCCAAGGGTTTCGGATGTGTATGTTTAAGTGGCAATCGGATTTCTCTTCTGAGGTTGAGTCGCCGATTGCACCGGTTTGGATAAAAATTGTTGGGCTTCCTCTGTATTTCTTTGATGAACACACTCTTTTAAGTATTGCCTCTTCTTTGGGGAAGCCAATAAAGGTGGATGTACGGAATATAAATCGGAGCTGCTTGAGTTATGCTCGTATTTGCATTGAGCTTGATGCGTCCCAGCCGTTAGTTGAGTCGATTCTAATCAATATTGTGGATGATAGCACTGGTCTAATCATCGAATCTAGGAGGGCCACAGTCTGTTATGATGTTGTGCCTCAATACTGTTCTGTTTGCGCTCACATTGGTCACTCCTCTGTTCGTTGCAAAAGATATGTTGTTGAGAACAACCCAGCTGCTACTATCTCTGTTAAAAAGATGTGGCACCAGGTTAGCAAGAAGGTTTCGGAGCATAGGCTTGTAGTGCAGCCGCTAAGAGGAGATGCGCAATCTGAGGTTGATGTAGGGAGTACCTCGGCTGGTGTCGTGGGGCAGATTACAAACTGCTTCGCCGTACTTCAGACCTCGGATGCGGAGCAGGGAGCTGGTCTTGCTGCAGGGGGTTGTGGCTCGACTGGTGCGCAGGAGCTGGGAGACGCGGAGCTGATCTCTGAGGCTGCTGCTGTGGGACAGAGTCCGGAACAGGGGGCTGCGACTGGTGCACAGGCGCTGGCAGATGCAGAAGACGCTGGTGCGCTGCTGCAGCTCTCCGAGGCTGCTCTGCTGCAGCAGGGCTCGAATGGCCAGGTGCGGGCTGCTCAGGTCCAGAACAAGGAGCTGCCGAGCCCTACGAGGCCCCCAAAGGCGGCTATAGTGCGACCAAAATCTGCAGACTCAACGCTTGGAAAAAAGAAACCTTTGGTGCAGCTTCGCCAGTTAGGTCCGTGCAAAGCTGACGGG
The DNA here is from genome assembly GCA_003412495.2 of Echium plantagineum. Taxonomy (NCBI): domain Eukaryota; kingdom Viridiplantae; phylum Streptophyta; class Magnoliopsida; order Boraginales; family Boraginaceae; genus Echium; species Echium plantagineum. Next base: position 10,426 of record QFAX02000469.1, read on the forward strand.
CAAAGACAAACGCAGCAGCCTACCAAAGCGTCCTGGGTTGATGAGGTAGAGGCGTTGGAAAAGCAGGAGGCCAAAGCATGTTGTATGGCTATTGAGCACTCCTTTCAACTCGTGAGATCTCCAAACGACGGCTATTATAAAAACCTGCTTATCCTTAATATTCCGGGTTTCCAAGACATGCCGCTCCACCAACAAAAAGAGACAGCAGCTACCACTATGGCCGATTTCTACCAATGGAAAGTCACCTCCGCTCTTGAGGAGGAACTACGGAAGGACATTGTGCCACGAGAAGCGCCAGATTCTGAGGAAGGCTGGCAAGTTGTAACCCACAAAAAGAAAAGAAGTCCTAGCTTAAAAGCTACACCTACCGAGGACCGGCAAAGAATCAAAGCATCTCTAGATCCAGACTACGACGTAGAGCGATTACAGGCACGTATTCAACAGATGAAAAGAGACTCGCCTCCTAAATGACAGCTACAGGCTGAACTTCGAGTTCTCCGAGGGCCATAATTTACGGCCCCCTAGCTGCTATTCCTTCTTGTAATTTTCATTATGCGTTTTATTATTGTGTATGGGTTGTTGACCCGTACCTACTTATGTCTTGGGCTTCGGCTCTAAACTCTTTATGTTTTTTTATATAATACAAAGCCTTGGGGCTTTCACTTAAAAAAAAAAAAATTACATATTACAACACCCAAATACAAAAAAAGACAAAAAAGGACGAATATGAGAACCTTAAAACCCTAAAGGAAAAAATAAGACTAAATGCCACGTTTTGTGTTATTCATCAAATAAAGTGGCACGAATTGTAACGACCCGCCCCAGGTCGATCGCCCCCGAGGTTGGGATCGTCAGCAACATGAACATCAGAGTCACCAGTCGATGGATGACAACGTAAAAATGACTTTATTTGATAAGTGAAATAATATCCATCGTGGTGAACAAACAATCACATAAATTATAACATCAGAAAATACAATCAAGTCTCGGGAAGATAGTTTTGAAAAGATAACAATATTTGATAAGTTTTGAAGACACCGAAGACATTAATCGGAATGACTGCTGAGGACTCTTAGCCACCTTCGCCGCACCTTTAAGCTCTTAAGCGATCTACAGCCATTTGACTCCAAAGATGAACTCCTTATGTTTAACTGTCAATCTGGAAAAAGGGGGGGGGGGGTGTCAGCTATAAAGCTGGTGAACACTTACCGCACAGGTGGTGTATACCACACATTTTGCCCATGAGTACAGATATACATGTGGAAATGGGTAGGGACAACTTACCTTTTCTTTAGCCAACAACATACTAATTAACAGAATAACAACACTACAACTTAGCAATATAAGTAACAACCACGAAAGGAATTACATAATATTAACTCAACATTTATACCCATAACATAAATCATACTTAGTATTGTCTGTCAACAAATATATCCATCACCACACAGCTTATATCATCTGAAAACCTGTAATATCATCTCAGTAAAATATGACATCAACTCATCAATAATAATATCAACTCATAATCCGGTTAAGGGGGCTATCATCCACTATAGTTGTGGGCATAACAACGATCCACCCTTTTAGATAGTAATCATCCAGTCATATAGCTGGGTTATACTACAATCCATCTCTACAACAACAACTCGTCAACTATAATATCAACTTAATAATCCGGTTAAGGGGGCTATCATCCACATCAATATATGGGTTTAACAACGATCCACCCTTTTAGATGGTAATCATCCAGTCATATAGATGGGTTATACTACAATCCATCTCTACAACAACAACTCGTCAACTATAATATCAACTTAATAATCCGGTTAAGGGGGCTATCATCCACATCAATATATGGGTTTAACAACGATCCACCCTTTTAGATGGTAATCATCCAGTAATATAGCTGGGTTATACTACAATCCATCTCTACAACAACAACTCGTCAACTATAATATCAACTTAATAATCCGGTTAAGGGGGCTATCATCCACATCAATATATGGGTTTAAAAACGATCCACCCTTTTAGATGGTAATCATCCAGTCATATAGCTGGGTTATACTACAATCCATCTCTACAACAACAACTCGTCCTGCAGGGGAGACCCTTATGCCCGTCGACATAAAAGTTTTATCATAAGCGCCCTCCAGCCGAAACTGGGGTTTACTACTACGCGCTCCGGATATCTACTCAACATGTATTATAAGCGCCCTCTAGTGGAAACTGGGGTTACTACTACGCGCATCGTATATCAACTCAACATATCTCAACCAACTATAATAATCAACATTTCAATTCAACAACTGGACATGTCATATATCATCTTAACAACCAATTCATTATATGTCAAATCAACTACCCATTTTATATCCATTTAACAACTCATTTTTATATCAATTCAATAACTCATTGTATCATGACCAACAATTCAACTAACACGTCATATAGAACCACAACATACATATATAACAATTCGCATAAACAGAATATATCGCATACAGTCAACCGTGAGATAAGTACTCACCTGATGCTAGAGCAACTAGCGTACACCTATATATTCCTTGCGTGGCCTTCCTGAACTCCTAGATAGTGTAAATCCATGTTAATAATCTATCACGGGTGAAAAGACCAGTTTGCCCTTGACTCGGTTTTCGACCGTTAAAACTCTCAAGTTGGTTCCTCACATTAGGCTCACTCTCATGTATCCAAAAATATGCCCCAATGCATTAAATTATGTTTAAGGATCAAAACCGCTTCATCTTTCAAAATGATCAAATGCCCTTCGGCCTCAAAAGTGTCAAACACTTATTCAAATCATTTATAAATCTTCACATAATTATTTTAAATCTCAAATATATCCAAAACTCATAAGTATACTGCCCATGGATGATTTTCGACTAATATTTCTCTTTTTACCAATTTATAACTATTTATGGTCCTTTAATTAACAATAATCTCAAGCAAATACTTAAACACCATTACAATCATCCAAATAATTTTTGTAACTTAAAATATCAGTAGGAAAGTCAAACTTGCTGCCCAAAATATATTTCTCACCCATTTGCTATTTTTCTCATTTAAAATGCTTTTCTAGCCCATATTTAATTCGAAATTCAAAACAAATACTAAAACATCTTCAAAATTCATAAAATCAGAAAGTTAACCTTTTCTTAACATAAGGAATACAGAAAAGTAGTCCCTTTATTTTATAATCTCCAAAATCTTCCATTTCTAGATTTAAACACATTTCTACGTCATTTAACATCCGAATATTAAAATAAATAGCAAACCATTTTTAAAAATTATCACCTTTGACATAGAGCTTCCTTGTACTCTTAAAGTTACTGGAAAAATTCTACTTTTAATTTAGAGCTCAAACAATACATCATTTCTATTTAAAATCCCGTTTTAATCACTAAATATTTAAAAATAGTAAACAAATCCAGAACACCTCAATCTTTTGTGTAACTACTTCTGATACAGTAGGTAAAATTTCCATAAAATATTTTTAATTTTCTCAATCGTTTGATATTTCTTTCATATTTAAAAACACTTTTCAACTATATATCTTGCGAAAATCATAATAAATTCAAAACATAACCAAATCCAGCAATTCTTGTTGCAGTGTGTTCAAAGTCCGAAGTTCTACAGCTATATAAAATTTCATAATTTTCTGGGCACGTTTAGTATATATATCACGTCTTTATCTTTACAATCAATCATAGATAAAATCGATAATCCAAACCATCATTAAACATAGTTTAATCATCATCCATAGGCATATACTAACTTTATCTAGTCAAAGATGCAAACTTTATAAAGTTGACCAAAAGTCAACCATCTCAAAAATCATCATCCATTATCATCTAATATCTTAAAACATGTTTATATAACCTTTTACACATCTAATATATATGTATGTTCATATAGGATGATAAAAATCCAATCTTTACAATTTTTATAAAAGTCAACAGATTTGACCACAATTTTTATAGATAAAAAGCTTGAAATATTATACCTTGAAGTGAGAGGTGAGTGAGGAATGTCCTAAGCTTCAAACCAAGCAAAAATGGAAAAAAATTGTTGAGTGTAGGGAGAGGGAGGGGGTCGGCTATGGTGTGTGTAAGAAAAGATGATACACTTTCTTCTCATTTGGCTTATTTAAGGAAGAAGTGCTTGGTTAAATGGGAAGCTTATTGAGTAAGCTTGTCTCTAAGAGTAGCCTCCAAGGAATTCTAGAAATCTAAATATTGAAACTTTTGAGGTAGAAATGAAATTATAGAAAGTTTAAAATATCTTCTCATGCTCATGCTGATGCACACACACGCCCCAAATATTTCCCGACAACTACTCGATTTTATTTTTCGACTAAAACTTCTACGCATTTTATGAACTATGACACGTCATTCTATTTATCGGGGAATAAAATAATATTATTTAATACGTCTACGGGACGGGTTATTTCATTTTACCCTCCTTACAAAAATTTCGTCCTCGAAATTTGTTACGACTTAAGGCTTCTCAACGACACACTCAATCGACGTCTCATCTCGACAACTCCTTTTTGGTCTCATAACTTCTAGACCTTTCAACTTAATGCCATCACTTTCCACGTCACACGGTCAACACATATATCATGAAAAAGCAACAATCTCAAGTGGTTCACACGATATCCTACCATCACGTCTTAGATCTCCCACGACATAAATATATATGCTTCTATCAATTATTAATGGAATCATCACCGACTCATCACAAGTAATCCATATATATGTAATATAACAAACATGTACTACTAAACAAATAATCACAAGTATACGACACAACATATGGATCACCACATATCAACACGTTTCAACAAATTCACATAAGTGCATTTATCACATAACTAGTATCGTTACTATATATATTCACTACATCTCATCATCAAACACTCAACCTCGTATCATACATAATTACACATAACATGCGTATAAAGGATACACGACTAGCATCTGCTTATCAAGGTATGTGTATTTGTATCACATTACTCATATCTCCATCTTTCCAATAACATCCACATCATATTCTTCATCTCATACCATCATCACCACAATCCCTCAAACTAACACGGCTCAAGTGTCTCAGTTGTCCATCTCATTACACATATCGCACTATCACTTTACCGTAATGTCAATAACCATCTAACCACATCAATATATTGATACTACTACATAATCATAATAATACCTTCTTATAACTCGATATCAATATAAATCCACCAATTTATACCTCACTACTCACATACATGTACCTCGAGTAATTCATTATGGTATTCGTCACCTCATAATGTAACCACATATTAAACCACCTAATATATCTCAACTTATCAAATCTCAACATAATGTACCCAACATTACACGCATTTCGCCACAACTACTAATACATATATACCCACACCTCAACATATCCAAATTCATATATCACAACTTAATAGAAATCTTACCTTAAAATACTCATATATCAATGCGTCCAACTTTATATATGGCAACAGTCCATCTATCAACTCATTTAATCACATCGTAATATAACAACTCATCATCCACTATATCGTATTGAGGCAACCACAATTTACTTCACATACCGATCACGCAACCTAACATAATAATACTATCCCCAAATAGGATCCCACTCTTCTAATCTCACCACAATCTGGTTTTCGTATCTCATACTAGTTTTCAACAAATCTCCCAAACTTGACCAACCTTCTTCTAAGGTCATACATTTGTTTCATCTGTCCTCCGTGGTGAATCCTCAAAGGCAATCAACAGTGTCCCACTAATACACATATCCTAAAGTTTTAATTTTCCTTTATTTCGTCTATTTTACTCAAATACCCAATCTCCCTAACTATCGCTCACTACAACCTTCATATTCAAATCATCTTATATTATCGTTCCATCATTCATTAGGGAGCACAAACCTATATTTTTCTCAATCCACTTCTTGGCAATACTTACTAATTTGTCCTTTTATTATCTCCAACAATCATAATTGAGTACCCAATCTCAACCCATCGTGATTATATTTGATGTCTTACTTGTTTTCCACAAATGCACGTTCTCCAACACATAATGCATTTCGCTAGATCTTTTATCCTATGCCACCATAATACACTTTCACCTTCGTTATACTGAATCCATTCTTTTTGCATATCCGACTTGTGTGTTCTACAGTAGCACCTTTCATTGAATCGTCTCCCAAGTATTCAAGGGTCTATGGGGTGTTCCTATACCCTGGAACAATTGATACACAGTGCACCACTAATTTATATATATGCGTGGATCTGTGTGTTACAACGACACCAACAACACTTATCATCCTTGCGTTGAAACGTAGACATTAAATCCATAGATTCCCAAAGCCTAAATTGAAAAAATATCAATCCAATTATTCCTTACTTACTCTTCTTTACTCATACTCCATCAAAATCTTAATCATCATCTTACCTTACTATGCCACAAAATCTAGGTCAAGATTCTCGACTACTAAAATAAACTAACTCCAACATAATAGGTGATAGATGTTCAGATACCGATTTCTTAATTACCTCTCACCAATCAGGTACATACGCGGCTCGACAAGTCCAATCACTTCTCTTATCGAATTCAACATTTGGGTCCCACTTCACTTACTTCTAATCGAGTGGACACAACAAGTTTCACGTAAAATCTAAACAAATTCACATTGAGTTCAGACAATTCTTACCAAGTGGCATCCTCAGCAGTCAACGACGTCTAGACTCGAAAACACAACTCAATATACTAACAACTTCACATAAACCTTAGACCTAGGCACATAACCACACAAGACTCAACTCCCAAAGAGTCTGAAACCTAGGCTCTGATACCAAAATTGTAACGACCCGCCCCAGGTCGATCGCCCCCGAGGTTGGGATCGTCAGCAACATGAACATCAGAGTCACCAGTCGATGGATGACAACGTAAAAATGACTTTATTTGATAAGTGAAATAATATCCATCGTGGTGAACAAACAATCACATAAATTATAACATCAGAAAATACAATCAAGTCTCGGGAAGATAGTTTTGAAAAGATAACGATATTTGATAAGTTTTGAAGACAACCGAAGACATTAATCGGAATGACTGCTGAGGACTCTTAGCCACCTTCGCCGCACCTTTAAGCTCTTAAGCGATCTACAACACACAGCCATTTGACTCCAAAGATGAACTCCTTATGTTTAACTGTCAATCTGAGAAGGGGGGGGTGTCAGCTAAAAAGCTGGTGAACAATTACCCGCACAGGTGGTGTATACCACACATTTTGCCCATGAGTAAAGATATACAATGTGGAAATGGGTAGGGACAACTTACCTTTTCTTTAGCCAACAACATACTAATTAACAGAATAACAACACTACAAACTTAGCAATATAAGTAACAACCACGAAAGGAATTACATAATATTAACTCAACATTTATACCCATAACATAAATCATACTTAGTATTGTCTGTCAACAAATATATCCATCACCACACAGCTTATATCATCTGAAAACCTGTAATATCATCTCAGTAAAATATGACATCAACTCATCAATAATAATATCAACTCATAATCCGGTTAAGGGGGCTATCATCCACTATAGTTGTGGGCATAACAACGATCCACCCTTTTAGATGGTAATCATCTAGTCATATAGCTGGGTTATACTACAATCCATCTCTACAACAACAACTCGTCAACTATAATATCAACTTAATAATCCGGTTAAGGGGGCTATCATCCACATCAATATATGGGTTTAACAACGATCCACCCTTTTAGATGGTAATCATCCAGTCATATAGCTGGGTTATACTACAATCCATCTCTACAACAACAACTCGTCAACTATAATATCAACTTAATAATCCGGTTAAGGGGGCTATCATCCACATCAATATATGGGTTTATAACAACGATCCACCCTTTAGATGGTAATCATCCAGTCATATAGCTGGGTTATACTACAATCCATCTCTACAACAACAACTCGTCAACTATAATATCAACTTAATAATCCGGTTAAGGGGGCTATCATCCACATCAATATATGGGTTTAACAACGATCCACCCTTTTAGATGGTAATCATCCAGTCATATAGCTGGGTTATACTACAATCCATCTCTACAACAACAACTCGTCCTGCAGGGGAGACCCTTATGCCCGTCGACATAAAAGTTTTATCATAAGCGCCCTCCAGCCGAAACTGGGGTTTACTACTACGCGCTCCGGATATCTACTCAACATGTATTATAAGCGCCCTCCAGTAGAAACTGGGGTTACTACTACGCGCATCGTATATCAACTCAACATATCTCAACCAACTATAATAATCAACATTTCAATTCAACAACTGGACATGTCATATATCATCTTAACAACCAATTCATTATATGTCAAATCAACTACCCATTTTATATCCATTTAACAACTCATTTTTATATCAATTCAATAACTCATTGTATCATGACCAACAATTCAACTAACACGTCATATAGAACCACAACATACATATATAACAATTCGCATAAACAGAATATATCGCATACAGTCAACCGTGAGATAAGTACTCACCTGATGCTAGAGCAACTAGCGTACACCTATATATTCCTTGCGTGGCCTTCCTGAACTCCTAGATAGTGTAAATCCGTGTTAATAATCTATCACGGGTGAAAAGACCAGTTTGCCCTTGACTCGGTTTTTCGACCGTTTAAAACTCTCAAGTTGGTTCCTCACATTAGGCTCACTCTCATGTATCCAAAAATATGCCCCAATGCATTAAATTATGTTTAGGATCAAAACTTCTTCATCTTTCAAAATGATCAAATGCCCTTCGGCCTCAAAAGTGTCAAACACTTATTCAAATCATTTATAAATCTTCACATAATTATTTTAAATCTCAAATATATCCAAAACTCATAAGTATAACTGCCCATGGATGATTTTCGACTAAAATTTCTCTTTTTAACCAATTTATAACTATTTATGGTCCTTTAATTAACAATAATCTCAAGCAAATACTTAAACACCATTACAATCATCCAAATAATTTTTGTAACTTAAAATATCATAGGAAAGTCAAACTTGCTGCCCAAAATATATTTCTCACCCAGTTGCTATTTTTCTCATTTAAAATGCTGTTCTAGCCCATATTTAATTCGAAATTCAAAACAAATACTAAAACATCTTCAAAATTCATAAAATCAGAAAGTTAACCTTTTCTGAACATAAGGAATACAGAAGAAGTAGTCCCTTTATTTTATAAAGCTCCAAAATCTTCCATTTCTAGATTTAAACACATTCTACGTCTATTTAACATCCGAATATTAAAATAAATAGCAAACCATTTTTAAAAATTATCACCTTTGACATAGAGCTTCCTTGTACTCTTAAAGTTACCGGAAAAAATCTACTTTTAATTTAGAGGCTCGAACAATACATCATTTCTATTTAAAATCCCCGTTTTAAATCACTAAATATTTAAAAATAGTAAACAAAAGCCAGAACACCTCAATCTTTTGTGTAACTACTTCTGATACAGTAGGTAAAATTTCCATAAAATATTTTTAATTTTCTCAATCGTTTGATATTTCTTTCATATTTAAAAAACACTTTTCACTATATATCTTCTTGCGAAAATCATAATAAATTCAAAACATAACCAAATCCAGCAATTCTTGTTGCAGTGTGTTCAAAGTCCGAAGTTCTACAGCTATATAAAATTTCATAATTTTCTGGGCACGTTTAGTATATATATCACGTCTTATCTTTACAATCAATCATAGATAAAATCGATAATCCAAACCATCATTAAACATAGTTTAATCATCATCCATACGCATATACTAACTTATCTAGTCAAAGATGCAAACTTTATAAAGTTGACCAAAAGTCAACCATCTCAAAAATCATCATCCATTATCATCTAATATCTTAAAAACATGTTTATATAACCTTTTACACATCTAATATATATGTATGTTCATATAGGATGATAAAAATCCAATCTTTACAATTTTTATAAAAGTCAACAGATTTGACCACAATTTTTATAGATAAAAAGCTTGAAATATTACCTTGAAGTGAGAGGTGAGGTGAGGAATGGTCCTAAGCTTCAAACCAAGCAAAAATGGAAAAAAATTGTTGAGTGTAGGGAGAGGGAGGGGGGTCGGCTATGGTGTGTGTAAGAAAAGATGATACACTTTCTTTCGTCTCATTTGGCTTATTTAAGGAAGAAGTGCTTGGTTAATGGGAAGCTTATTGAGTAAGCTTGTCTCTAAGAGGTTGCCTCCAAAGAATTCTAGAATCTGAATATGAAACTTTTGAGGTAGAAATGAAATTATAGAAAGTTAAAATATCTTCTCATGCTCATGCTGATGCACACACACGCCC